>CAAKHD010034678.1:239745-265572 GCA_901007705.1 Fistularia tabacaria | reverse complement strand
GGGGGATGGGAAGGAAGGGGACGGGACGGAACGGGACAGGAGAGGAGAGGAAGGGTCGGAATAGGATAGGATAGGATAGGATAGGATAGGATAGGATAGGATAGGATAGGATAGGATAGGATAGGATGGGACGGGACGGGACGGGACGGGAGGGGACAGGAGAGGATGGGATGGGATGGGATGGGACAGGAGAGGATGGGATGGGACGGGATAGGATAGGATAGGATGAGATGGGACGGGACGGGACGGGACGGGACGGGACGGGACGGGACGGGACGGGACGGGAGGGGAGGGGACGGGATAGGATAGGATAGGATAGGATAGGATGGGATAGGATGGAATCAGGATACTGAAGACCACTCATCAAATAACCATACCGCTACTTTTAATTTTGACATTCCATCCCAGCCACTGAGGTCTGAGCTGGCTTTTCAGACTCAGAATCTCGAGGAAACTCCACCCCCTCAACCCACGTCAACCCCCCCCCACCCCCTCACTGTAAGTCACACTATCAAACAGGACAACCTGCGCCTGTCCAGCACGATATGGCCGATGAAAATTTTATTCAAGTTGGCTCCCACACCGTGCCATATGCCTGGGACTGGGGGAGGGGGGGGGGGGCTGACAGAACAGAAAAGAGGGCAAGATGAATATGACAGAAGACTTGGAAAAGAAAAAAAAAAAAAAACATCACCAGACCTCGAAAAACACGACGCCCACGAGACCGCCGTCCTCCGCCTCGATAGGGAAAGCGGAGGGTCCGCAGGACGTGGGAAGACTCGAACACGCGTACCGGTTACACTTCGATGAAACTATTTCTGTTCTGGGGCACAGAGCCCCCGCCGTCTCGCTCTCCCTCTCTCCGAAACCTGCATCCCTTCTCTTTGCACATATGAATCTCTCGCTCTCTCATCAAATATTCACAGTTGGTCTCATTAAACATTCACCGCGCAGTGCTGCTACGTTTATCTGCCCTCTGCCAATCAGCCTCCAGCGAGTGCACTACAGCCCACCAAAAGCCTGAAAAGTAAAACACACACACACACACACACACACACACACACACACACACACACACAAACACACACACACACACGCTCGTCTGCGATGCGGCAGCCTCGCGAAGACGAGGCGACCGGGAAGAGGAAGGAAGGAAGGAAGGGAGAGAGGAAGGAAGAAGTGGCAAAGAGAAGATAAGGCACAAAAGAAAAGGGGTTTTGAAGGCGGGGACGGGACACGTGGAGGGAAATGGGATGACAAGAGGGGGGTGGAAACGGAGGAAAAGGAGCGCGAGGGGTCCTCGGCTCCGGCGGAAGAGCAGAGCAGCCTCGCGCCTCAATAATTCAGCAGCGGGACGAGAGCCGCCTCCCCCTCCCTGTCCCGCTCGGCGGCCACCGCCGGGGCCTCGGCGAATCGCCCGACTTCACGGCCGACTCACTTTACCGCGCGAAACGTGACGCGCAAAAAAAAAACGTGAAAGATAAACACCAGGCGACGCGGAGCCTGGGGGGGGGGGATGGGGGGATTCGGACCAATAACGGCGTCGGTGCGCTTGCGGGTCGGCGGGGCGAGGACACTGAGGCGTCTACGACAACGTGCTAAACGTTAGCTCCGGAGCGTTCGAACACAAGAATATGAGCGAATCCGGAAACGTCTCTCCGCGATAGAGCGGAGCCTCTGGCACGAGACGCAGGAAGTGAAAGTAAAAGAGGCGAGAAGTTCAACTTCTGCTTCCCACGGAACTTCAGGGCGCCGCGGCCGTTGCCGCTTCCTCGCCGAGCGCCTGAGTCACCGCACAGCGTCTTCGCTACATCGCTCGCTAAATTTAGCCCCGGCCTGCGGTCTTTCAGCCGCTCTCATAGCAAGATATTGCAAGATCTTCCCCCCCGTCGTTCCTTTTCCGTTTTGGGGTCCCGACACGTCAGGCGACCCACCGAACGAACCAGTCCTTGTTGCTCCGCCATCTTTATCGGCTGAAGCAGGACGGCCGTTGCTGTTGACTTCACTGGATTCAAAGCTAAAAACCTTGAACATTTATCTCTCCCCATCATTCCTGAGCGGAATTTGAGCCATGATCCTCATCATGACCTTCAAGCACACAACTTGTGTGTGTGTGTGCGTGCGTGCGTGCGTGCGTGCGTGCGTGCGTGCGTGCGTGCGTGCGTGCGTGCATGCATGCGTGCGTGCATGCGTGCGTGCGTGCGTGCATGCGTGCGTGCGTGTGTGTGTGTGTTTGCTGTTGCCGGGCCATACTGTAATCGCTGCCCTGCCTGCCAGCCAATGTACCCTCCATGTGCCACAGTTGGTATGCCTTAATCCTGCATGCGCATGCCAACACACACACACACACACACACACACACACCCACACACACCCACACACCCACACACACACACACACACACACACACCTCATCCTTGCAAACTTCCCCCAGACATGAAACCCCGATCACGGGCGCGCTGTACGTTCGCTGTTTGCAAACACTGAGGAGGTCGGCGTGCAGGGATGAGTCCAAACACGCTGGATGTGTTAACTGACTCACACACTGCGCAACAGCTGGAACGAGTCAACACACACACACACACACACACACACACACACACACTCACACTCACACACACTCGCAGAGGCGCTGGAGCCGCCCAGCTCGTATACACTCTACGATGAAAGCGCTTCCGGTCGTAACCGGTGTGTAACCGCGACGTGCTAGCAGGCTAGCTAAAATGTGAGGGCTCATCGACAAGTTTCCGTACTGCAAGAATCGAAAGGGACAACATCCAAATAGAGCGGTCCCCTAAGATACGAATCGCGTTCCATACGAATTTTTTTAAGATACGAAGCGCGATTCGAGCAAAGTTTATCCTTGAAGTACAAAAAAAAAAATCCTGATACGAATACGCGAGCGAGAAAATCGAAATTCGAAATCCCCACAAACTCCAATTCGCTTCATGACGCCGCCGCATCTCCTGAATCGGCGCTTCCAGCATCCCTCCGCCACGTCGTCCGGGTAGTTTGTACAGCACGCATATCTCGTGTCGCGTTCCCATCTCTTGTGTGGCATCATTTTGTATCTTTGTGTGTTTGTTTTTTTTTTTTTTTAAATCATCATCATCATCAATCAAGATACGGAAAAAAACAACATACGAACCCACAACTGGAGCGAACTCAAGGGACCGCTGGCCATATTATCACCGTGACGCTTCCTTTTAAGGGCAACGTCGCCCTGCGTACTTCCCATGCGTGCTTTACGTCAACATGGTTGTGGAGCAACGCGCCCACTAGGGGGCAGTGCAGAGTTCAGAGAGTAACAAACATGGCGGCGGCGGCAGAAGAGCTGGTGATCAACGCGCTCCGTCTGTGTTTGACGCCGAGCTTAAATGAGCCCTAAAACAGTCGACGGGCTCAAAAGGTCCTGCCGCTGCCGGCGGTTACGCATCGTTTCCGGAAATCTCTTAACAGCATTCGGAGTGGCATGCGGGAATCTCCACTGACGTATCACGGGAGAAGCCGATTCCCTAAATGCAGGGGGGGGGGTCCTTGAGTTACGTCGGAAAGCCGTTCCGACGGTTGGACGATTTCTCGACCGAAGCCTCGGTCACGTACCGGAAAAAAACCTCAAGTCGTATGTTTGTCCAGAAAGAGAACGAGGCCGATGGAAAATGAAAGCGGGTGTTGGGGGGGTGGGGGGTGGGGGGATTACGGTACCGAAAAAAGAAATGAAACTGTAATCAAGAAATCATAAAAATGAGAACAACTCCCAAAATGAGCAAATGAACTGTATATTCTGTAAAAACAACTTCAAAAAAAATAAATAACAGCTTTTCATTCTTCTTCGAATGTCGTGTGAGAAGTAAAACAAACTGAGAATTAATACTGGGACCCACACCCCTGAAATTTACTTTTTTAATTATTACTTATTTATCATTTTTCAATAATTCATTTATTTAATTGATATTCAATTCTTGTTTTTTCAATTTTTTTTATTATTCATGGGCCGTACGGCCGTACGGTCGAGACGCCGCGAGTGGAGACGGGCGTAGGTGGAGGACGCCCTGAAGTTTTATCCAACGGCAGACGTGAACGAAAACCTCAAACCGCTCCGTCTGAGGGACGAATGAATGATTCAGCGTCCGCTGGCCGTTTCTGTCGCTCTTTGCCGTCTCCTGACGGAAAGAATCCATTTCAGTTCGCACTCCTGATGCGCCGCCTTTTTAATTGTAACCCCTCGAAAAGTCACTATGACACACTGGATGATGATGAGAAATCAACCGGCACACACGCACACAAACACACACACACACACACACACACACACACACACACACACACACACACACACAAGCACGCGACTTTGCTTTTTGTTGGTGTTTCTGTTTTGTAGAGAGACAAATATAATAGAATATAAATGTGTAACAGGTTTCTGGAGAACATCAGCTTCACATTTCCATCTCAAATGAAATGCATTGAAAATCATCCCAGAAAAATATATTTAATTTCTTTTTTCCAATTTTTTTTTAGGTTAAAAGTCAGTACAATGTTGTTACTTGTGAAATTGGCTGTAAAGAAAATAATAATAAGATGACAATATACAGCGAAGACTATTTGTCTCCAGCTTCTAGTGTGTGTGTGTGTGTGTGTGTGTGTGTGTGTGTGTGTGTGTGTGTGTGTGTGTGTGTGTGTGTGTGTGTGTGTGTGTGTGTGCAGCTCCACAAGTATGGATCTGAGATTACAAATATAAAGTAGATTGAAAATGCATGTTTTGAAAGTTGTTAATGGTCCTCTGCTTTAATCTCCATTTTTTTCATCTTTGTTTTTTATTGTGTCTTTACAGTTCTATTTTGAAAAAATTGATCATGGGTTCTACATTTTTTGTATTGTTCCTGGTGTTTCATATGAAAATATTATACATACACACATGAATTCATAATAAGCCAATCATATATTGGGCAAAAAAGTGTACATATTCCAGAGGAAGAAAAAAAATAGACTTAAAAGAATAAGAATTACAAATGAATATTACTTTGGTCTCTGTTAAATTTGCATTTAGTTACATCTATCTATTGACATTGAGCTGATGTCGCTATCTAAGCTTAAATCTTCATGGACCCTTCACTTTGGTGGTCCGAAATGTAACAACATTTTTGAAGAAATCAACAAAAAAGGAACAAAGATTTCAGAAATACAGCTGTACATCTTCTTGGTGTCTGAAATCTTGTGCTCTGCCCCTCGGGGCAATTATACTGCTTCCCCGTTCAGGGCAAATTATACAGTTTGGAAGTTGCAGTCATTCCTACTATGAGCAATATTCATGGCACTGTTCTGCATGAGCTACAAATGTGACTAATACAAATCCAGCTTTCAACGCAGCAAACATATCCGTACTTGGCAGAGATAGAAATGAAACAGCCAGCCGCTTTATCTCCTTGTTCTTTCCTGTCTCATCGACACATGCTTTCACAGCAGCAAATGCAGATTTCCCTTGTCTTTATTTCACTCTTTGTTTAAATAAAGGTGCTGCGCAATGAAATGGCAGATGTCTGTCTTTCAGCAGCACAAACCAACAAGCACAGTCACAAACCTTTGACCAGAAAAGGAACACAAAGGCTGATCTCAGGTCAGTGACCAATGAAGTTATATCTATGTTGTGAAAAGATGTGAGAAAAATGGATGCAGGATAGCATATTGGTTAGAGTGAGCATGCTTGTGACCAGGAGGTAAAGAAGATGTTAATAGGGGTGTGGTGGGTGATATGAATATGAATGAACACTGTCCTTCAACAGTATTTTCAATGATGCCCTCGAGCAAGAAGATAACTGGTTTGAATTGAAAATTTGCCCGAGCTGAAACAAGTAGATGGCAAACTAAACTGCTTCTGTTTTAATATATTAATCATTTGATTTGTAATTTTAAGATATATCAGCCATCATAGGTGTCTAAAATGAATCACTATTACCTAGAATGTTTTTCGACCATGGACGCACGACGAAGCTTAAATCTATATGGAAATATGATGAAATAATCATTTTTTTCCAACTTTTTCGAGCGAAAAATGAGGCCGTATTTGACTGGCATTTTTGATAAGGGGTTTTCTTCTCTGTCATTCACATCTTGAGCCAATGCAAACTGCGCCTTCGATTTTTTTCAGACCTGATAGTGCATGAGTGTGTTAAGTCTCTTCCAGTCGCTCTCTATCTTGGTGGTAATGTCTTCATCCTGGAGGACCACCCGGGCTGTTCTGCCTTGTCGCCACTCTGAAGAAAAACACAATCCACAGTCAAATTGTTATTTACGGGAGAATGTTTGAGGGTCTGGCAATTTCCAATTATTTCATGTCAATCATTTGTTCCTTTGACGTCACTTTATCTTTCTCCACTAAAATGATGGCTCTTTCCAAGATACGGTCTCATCTCTCTCTGATAAATTGTCCCCAGAATTTCTTTGGGTGTACTTCTACCTGACAATATAAGTGATTTTGATTCTCAGAGCGTGACTCAGAGATTTAAGCCGACCAAAGCAACAAGAAGACACTGATCCCCTGTAAACCCCTAACCTGTTAAAGCCCCTTAAGATGTAAATTTAAAAACTTGAAGCTATATCTGAGACTACCCTCAAGGAATCATGTTTACTTCTTTTGAAGCTGCATGCCAGCTGGATTCAGTCTGTGTTGGATGGCATGTTGTGGGGGTAAAGTGTAGGTGGGCTGTCAGTGAGGTTTAATATCACCAATTGTGAGTGTTTCTTTTATTACGGCAGTAAACAGTTATGGGAGAGGAGTTTTCCTTGAGTAACTGATGCTGAGCCCTCTGTTATTGTTTTTGGTCATCAGTGAAATAGCTAGAATAATTCCTCAGACATTCCTCCTTTCCTAGCAGGATTCTGATGACTATGTCTGGGCTGAATAATATGCTGTTTCTATAAAATACCGTCATGAATTATAGCACTCGATCTTGAATCTAATGTAACCATCAAAAGAGTAAAAAACGGAGTATTTTCCAACATTACCATAGAAATTCAATGTAAAACAAAGATGTTAAATAAGCTTGTTCCTTTTTCCTAGAAAATTATTCAAACCCTCCCTCGACTGTCAATACGCGCATTTGATGGTGAATTATTTAAAATGTCAATGTAAAGCTGAAAAATGAATCAATTTTTCTTCAAATTGTGTATTTTAAGGATGAAATTTCAAATTACTGTAATGTGTACCTGAACAGTGACACGAATCTGCATCAGTTACGGTTAAAAATCACCTCTAATAGGACAAGAAAAAGTTTCTTTTTTTTTCCATTTGTCAACCTTTTTGGAAAAATGAAGGAAAATAATCCAAAAATAAAAATAAAAAAAAAAAATCAACAGAAAATTATACTTCATGATATTGTCTTGATAATGCAGGTGGAAGTACAGTCTTGGAGACTTGGTACAGGTTATTTTAAAATAAGCAACAACAAAAAAGTCCTTTGAAAACTACGATAAGCAGAATATAAGAGACTTTCTGCCAACGAGTAGGGAGAGTCAGGTAAATGAGAAAAACATCTGAAACCATTTTTGAGGATGTAATCTTAAAACTGGAAAGAAAAATACATCAAACGGCACTTGAAGTTGAGAAAGGGGACACATTTCTTGCAGTAATACCAGCTGGATTATTGCTGTCTGTGCAAAGAGTGGGAACCTGTCATGCACCCTCACCAAGATCCATGTCTGCAGCCCTCGGCCGCTGTGAGTAGGGCATGTTCTTGTACACGGCGTCCAGGATCTTTTCCTTCACTTGGGTGATGGTGTCACAGTTGAGCACCTTGACAGGTATTTCTGGACTGTTCTCATTATCTGGGTTCACACAGCTCAGCGTCTGGGAGAAAGGAAAGGTGGTAAGAGTTAGGTGTTGCTTCCTAGAAAAGGCCTTCTCATTACCAAAACCTCTTCAGGCTGTCCTGGTGGAGAGGCTCTTGGCCATAAATGTAATTCTGCACTTCATGGCTGTGGCTTTGCAGCTCTAGCATTAGCATCAAACAAGTAATGAGACTCAGTCTCTCAGGCTCTGACAATGCATTCAGAGTTGTCAACCTGTTCCCAGCCGGCACTGCTTAAAAATTTAACCAGAGATAGAAGATATTCCAATAGACTGACGGAGGAACCCAGTCAGCCAGAATAAAAATGGAAAGGTAAAAGGGGTGTTTTGGTTTATACAGAACTCTAAGCCCCACATGAAACTTTTCAAA
Source organism: Fistularia tabacaria (assembly GCA_901007705.1). Lineage (NCBI taxonomy): Eukaryota > Metazoa > Chordata > Actinopteri > Syngnathiformes > Fistulariidae > Fistularia > Fistularia tabacaria. The sequence goes on along the minus strand of CAAKHD010034678.1, from coordinate 257,359 downwards.
CAACTTATTTGATTAGAAAGTTGGAAATTTAGTTGGAATTTTGCAGGAAAGGCGCCATTATTTTGAATAGCTGTAACACTACGTATCAACCGAGCCAGCAGACAAAGAAGGCATCAACTCTGTTAGTTAATAGTTATTTCTCACAGGAAGCTGTACATCCTTTCGTCATCTTAATGTGTCTCATGTTTTTTTAATCTGTTTTTTTATTCTGATGGATTGCTTTTATCGTCTGCAGTCATACTTACCTGACAGTCTTATCCAGTGAAACGAGTAGGCAAAATTCATCATTGCAGATCCAGTAACAGATGGGTATACAGTGCTTATTTCTAACTCATTGTGATTGATTAGGATTCTGTAGTAAAAGCGGCATCATGTGTTCGATAGAATATAATATGCCTTTATTCATCCCAGAGTGGGAACATTTCAGTGTCTGCCAGTCTACGCTTAAGTCCAGCAATATGTTCAAGTTCCAAACAAGCCATCAGCATCAACGAAACTATTAGTGCTGATGTTCATTCAGGTGTTGAGATAAGGAGTGATGCTGTCCCCTAGGCTTCCTGGTGGAGGTTGCTAAGCCATAGGGCTACAGCAGTTAGCATTGCTATCATCTTGTTTGCTTGATTTTTTTTCATGAACATCTCAGAAACTGTCTTAAGTTGGAGAACTGTGCGTTTGAGAACTGTGTCTGATGAAATTCTGGTCGTAGACTGTGTGAACCCAGTGAATCGCCAAACTGATGCGGCCACAATGGCATCAAGTTCCTCACAGAAGGCCATATTCTGCTCAACAGCTCAGTCTGTCGTCTAGCTTTGAGGTCAGTTATTTACGAAACTGACATTCTCAGGGGTGCACACAATTTAAATATCTAATTTGCATTTGTATATACAATAAACCATCCATACCATAAACCACCATACCAATTTCATCTTGGTAAAGATGAAATTCGTCTGTTTTTGCAGCTCTCCTGTCAGAAGTTTATATTTTGAAACTTCGCCTGGATGACAGCTGTTGCAAAAAAGACTTTTAAAGAACTTTCTTTGTGGTAACATTGTGGATAACTTGTTGTCCAAGGCTACTTTTCTAAGGGTTGCGCCAATTCAATGATGCAGCTTGCTGTGCTAGAATTAAAGTGTTGGATGCAGCTATATCGATTCAGGTAGCCCGCGCAGGTACAGTGCTGGAAGTGAATCATGGAACGATTGAGTCAATCGAGCTCTTGTTACTTTCATATTGTGTGTGTTTGCTCCCTTTTCTGCCTCCTCGCACCTTTCCCCTTCCTGTCTTCTTCTTCATTTTGTCATTGATGTTGACAGACAATGGCTAAGTATGGAATGAGTTTTATAAGAAAGATAGTTGTCATGGCTAAAATCATAGCAAAACATTTATGAAGTTGGCGAACCTGTGAAGGACAGTCTCTCTCTCTCTCTCTCTCTCTCTCTCTCGCTATCTCTCTCTCTCTCACTCTTTCTTTTTCCCTCATCTGGCCCCAAAAAAATAGAAAAGCCAGGGCAAGGACAATGTAAAATTCTCTGGGCTGTTTTTTTTTTTTCTTTTTTGTGAAAAAAAAAGAAGAAAAAAAAACCCTTTGCGGAGGCAATAATGATTTTTGCCCACAAAGGCGCATAGTTCCTCCTCATTTATTTTTTATTTTTTGTCATAATTGCAGGGTTTTCCCCATAGAAATAAATATTTGCCGAGCTACTGTGTTGTATCATTAAACTGAATCATGTGGAACTCAGTCACTGGCAATGTAAAATATATGTAAAACGCATCGCATCACTGAAGATCTATGAAGACCCTTCCCTATTTTTCTTCCATTATGACATTGTAAAACTATCAAACCATACACAGAGCTCACAATATTCCTACTGTTGCCATTGCGTGTGTCTATCTCCATTAATTGCTCAGGTCTTTCTGCAGAACAAAATCGAACACATACTGTGTTGAACATTATCCTCTTTTATGGTTGCCTTTGGACTCACCAGCGTCTTGTATTCAATCTGCTGTCGGATGAGTTTGTCCTCACTCAGGGAATAACGTGCCTCTCCAGTGATGGAGTCTATGGGTCCCTTCTCCATTTGCTGTTTGATGGCACAGAACAGCATGAAGAGGGGCTCGCCAGCACACTCCTTTGTTTTGGAAGTGAACCCGGGGATTAGAGTGAAAGGTTGGAGAGAGAGAATGAAACAGAGGAAAGAAGTGAAGGGAAGGGATATGTTGTGTTTATTATTGTGGCCAATCTGATTGGGGAAGTAGATCATAGCAAACATAACAAAATGGGACTTTCTGTCATTTTCTGTCATCTTTTTATTTAATAGAACTGGAGAGATACTTTGTGACCCCCGAGATAATTAAAATGACAGCCAAACAGCCAAGTATTTTCCAGTCCATCACAAATCAGAGCCAATAAGTTTGACAACCATTGTTATATATCACATTGACATCTGTGAGATAAGATGAGAGAGAGATTTATTTTTACCTTGAGAAATTTGTGGAGCAAGAAGGCAAACCAATTTGTCAGCATCTTCTCAGCCACCGACTCCGTTCTGGAAGACAAGAGGAACCCAAAGTCATTTGTTAGCAAAAAGACGTCTCATAGAGAGCTTTAGTGCTGTGATTAGGCTTCTATTATTTAGAGCGAAAGCCCAGCTTTGTTGGAACCAACAAAAAAAAAAAAAGAAAAGACATGACATGTAGAGTTTACAGAGAAACAGCAACCATACACCGCCTGGTCTCCAAAGACACATTCTGCTGTATACTGCGGCTAAGTGCTTCTGGTGCATAGAATATTTGGGTCATGGCATAATTGTGAACTTATATGCAGACATCAAGTCCTTAAAATCTTCTTTTTCCTTCTTCCTTCTTCCCACAATGTCTGCACTTATCCACTTAACATGTGACAAGATGGGAAAGATGTCAGTTTCTTGTCTTGCTTTCAGTCAGGATGAAAGCAAGACTGAGAGCTTGTCTTGTTTTCAGTCAGGATGCAAGGCAATGTAGTCTCACAGTAACTAGCCACAATCTCTCTCTAAGCTGTGGTGAAAACCAAAAGACCGTAATTTATTGAATTTGTGATAAAAGGACCAAGAAATCAGCGAAACATCAGAAAAAACTAAAGGTCAGAAAAATGTACTTTAAAAATCAGCCAACAATTCCTTTGAAATTTGAAATAAAACAGCTTAAAAAATACCTAGAAATTGTTTTCAAATGAGAAACAAAAAATGAAAAAAAAAATCCTACTACGTTCCTCGAAAAAATCAAACATAATGTATCAACGACAAAAAAGGTAATCATTCTGTATGAAATGAGAAACATGGTTAATTTGTTTTCATCTGTATTTCATTTTCTTAACGGCTTCAGATATCATGATATCATCATTAAATCATATGCGAGTATATAAATATACTCTAATCAGGATTTGGAATTTAATCATATGAATTTTTTTTCATGTCACTCCAGCAAACATGGTGTCTATCATTTCCGCTCTTGCCTTGACCTGTATTGATCCACATGTTTAGGAGAAACCGCTCAAATGTCAGTGTTTCCACAAAGAACAGCATGTTTGGTCTAACAAGTTCTTGTTCCTCCGCCTCGCCTGTGAACTCATCCTTCATCAGTGTGCTTCAGTTTGAGAGAGCTCTCTTTTTCAAGCAACAAAAAAAAAATCTACAACAACTCATGAAACATTCAGCAGCCCAACCTCAGCACCAGGAAAACAATCTGCAGATAACCAAAGGTAGAGGGAGAGGAGAAGAGGTGAGAGGAGGGAGCAGAGGAAAGGTGACGGGGGCTATAACCGAATATTTCATGAGTGGCACACAGAAGATAAGTCAGACTGACAACAACTGTGCTGCCACAGCACTCACTGTTCCCCATTAGGTTCTCCTCCTCTGCCAGTCCCTCCTCCTCTCTATCACTCTAAGCGGCCCCGTCTTTCACCTGCCTCTTTCTTGGGCTCACAACTGCAGTCTCACACCGCTGCACAAAACCAAGCTGAAAAATGGTGGTCTTTCCTTCGCTGGCCTACTTACTCATCCATCAGAAGTGAAGTAACTGGGCTGGAAAGAACAATACTCAAATGAATTATCTACGCTCAAGTATAAGCAGTGCTGATTAGATCGGGTTTGTGACAAAGAAAGGGAGGGTTTGGGTTCAGGTTTAAACGATTGTGTTAACTAGGGATGGTACAATGTGGACTAACGTGTGTTTTTATTCCAAGTGCAGATCAGTTCTGATTGGTTTGGTTTACATTTATAACCAGCAAGCATACAGCTGAATACCAGTACTGTTTAGACATTTCTATTAGCTTGACTGCCGGTTGATGTCAGGTCAAAATTTTTACCTGAGAACCTTTCACTTGGATGCTGGCCTTAGCTTATGCTGATGAGAAACCAACAGCTTTCAAACTTGCAAAGGTCAAAGTCCACACAGCAACTTAATGTTTTTTGACACTGAAATGAATGTCCACCTGACATCCGCCTGTCACTGCTTCTGATGTTAAATTAGCATTTAACTATTCACCTGCATGGTCTGACATTGGCTGAATTATTTTCATTTTCAAATATATGGATCACCCCAAATTTTATTTCAGTTTTGATCTGATTTTTTAGAAAATACTTTCAGATACCTTTTCTGATGCCAAACTGAAATCTGCTGCAGCAGGATGGTTTAATTCAACCCCACAATGAGTACATTAGTGCTCAAATTTATCAAACTGACTCAGTTGTGAGCTTATCAAATTTTGGTTCAAAGATATAAGTAAATCATGATTAGGCTTTCTCTAAGACTCTAAGACTGGGCATTATGAGTTTCAGGCTCGAATTGAAGAATTCTTGCCCAGTCAAGGTAAATTCTAACCCTCAGCCCAATTGAGATTGACAGAAGATCAGCAGGGAACTGAAATAAGATTAGACAAGACTGTAAATGGAGCTAATCCCATTTTTTATCAAGATGAAGACTAAACAAACACAGCTTTGCTACTTCTGATGTTAAATTGACTTCAGGTGCAAACGACTCATGTGTTGACACTAGCTCATACATTTCAATGGTACTCTGATATGATCAGATCAATAGCTGCAGTATTTGTACAGAGGTATTTATCAGCATTTGTAGAGAAGTACCAGTCGTGCCTTAATTTCAATCATTCGCATTTTCAGTGAATGTTTAAAAGAGGAGACAGACCTTAGCGAGCCTTCTTTGGGTCACTTTGTGATACACGTTTCTGAAAAGCCTTTTTTTTTCACACTACATCATCAGTTCACACGTCACTGCTGGTTTACCTGCGGAGGAGTAGCTTGGGGTGGTTCTTGCTCTCCAGGTTGCGTTCTATCAGGTCTGAGAGAAGATGTTTAAGGATGTCTGTGGCGTATTCCAGCCGTCCCTGCAGAGCCGTCATGATGAGGGAGGCCACGTAGCCACGGTCACGCATGGAGAACGAGCGCTGAAGCTCCAGTGTTCGGATGAATGTCAGCAGGAAGATCTTGTTATTTACCAGCTGAGCAAACTGCTTCAAGGCTTTCTCTACACTTGCTTGTCCGCTCCCCGGGACCTACACACAGCATTTTAATACAATTATAAGATGAACAAGCTCATTAGACAAATTTGGATCACAGCAGAAAAAATAAATGAAAGAAAAATTAAAGAATATATAAACGAGTGAAGCACACACCTAACATTTATTTAAGTTTATATGGTGTGCAGGTGTACATGTAATGTAGAGTCCTTATATCAAGGTCAGCCACAATTGGATAATAGATATTTTTTATTGGTTTACATGAATGTGTGCTTTCTCATCAATTCTAGGTGGGTTAATGGTTCTATTTGAATAGAAACATCATTTTGTAACACTTTCATGTTTTGAAATTTAGGTTCATTTTGGTAATGACCAAACTCCAATGTCTTCCAATCATACAAGGCTTTACGTCATCACCCAATGACATTGCGATGTCTCTTGTCCTTGCCGTTTTGTTGGTTTTAAGGTCTATAGTTGATGTTAATGATAACCCGATTGGACTTTACCATGGGCAACTAAATTGTTTGCGTACCATCTCGCTAGTGTTACATCCAAATATTTGGTTTTACATTCAAATCTTTCTGATGATACACTTATATCCTCGTAGCCGATTATTGCTGACTATTCTATTGAACTTACGCAATCTTTTAATTTACCTTTTAATATCAGCCATTTTAACAATATCAGAATAAAGTATTACCAAATATTTAGTATCAGTGGCTTGAATGTGAAGAGCCCAAGGAATCGCTCTTAAACAGCTTTTGATATAGATTGGCTAAATGTTCCAGTCTGCTTCAGTCTTGGTGAAAATGCATCAACTAGTCTTACTAGCTTTAAAAAGAAAAGGACATGTCATTTTGATGAAAAGGTGGTTATTTCAGGTGGAATTTAGAGAGGCTCCTTAGAAGACTTTTCTTAGAGAAAATTTGACTGTAAAAAGACTGATAAAATAGAAGTAATTAATAAGACCCGACAAATTTTGACCTTTTACAAAAACTGTTGGCTTCCTCTCAAACTATCTTATTGAGTGTCTTAAGCCAAGATTGAAGAAAAAACCCTGGCATAACTTCATGAAAGAACCAGAAGAGTCCTGATAAAGATCAGATGAGACTATCACTGGAAATTACTATGCCTTCACAGGGATATCACAAGCAAAACGCTGTTGATGAAACACTAGCAATAATGTTCAAGCCTTGCTGATAAGTCGATCAAGAAACAAGAAACCTCAAACTTCCAAATTTTTAATGCATGACTTTTGAAAATACTTTGTAGATTTGATAGATATTCCTTAATGTGCCAGATGGCCATTTGAATCAATGGCAGCACGGCAGTCAGTTAATAAAACTGGCAATTACAAATTTACAGAAATGTCATTGAGGAAAAAGCACATTGAAGTAGTTAATCTTAGATAATAATTTACCCCAAAATCTGTCTGAAAAAAAATCTTGGAGACATGATGTAAAATGTGTACAAAACCCTGACTCACTGAGGTATGGCATTAAAAAAGGGGCTTATACTGTATTACCTTAGACATTTAAGACATAAGTTCCATAAGAAGACATAAGAATAGGAGGCTTCTGAATTTCATGATGATTAATTTTCTTGCTACTTAGCATTTAAATACATTAAGAAAAAAAAACTTTGCAGTGGCAACTCTAAGTATTTACTCTGAACTTCATGCTTCATGGCCAAGGCTAAGTTATGTTCCAAATAAATTCAGCACACAAACTCCTGTGAACCACTCTCAACCGATATACCTGAACCTGCAGTGAGCACAATGGCATTTGCTCACACTGCTCTGCTCTCACTGTTGACAGCACTCTGGCAGCTCAAGCCAACAAACCAAAATCAATTTCCTTTGGAGTAGCCTGCATCCGTAAGGTCAACTTGACATATGAGTGGTTGAAACTAGATTGGAGTGTTTCTGCCCTTCCCGGGATATTTCTCACCTCCAGCTCTCTGAGGACCGGGTGATCGTCAATGCCAGGGAACAGAACCCTCATGGCGTATGTTCGATAATCCAAGTAGGGAATGCCGGCTCTGTCCAGGTCACTTGTTAACTCATTGATGTCCGTCTGAAGTTCTGCAAAAGCTTCATTCAACAAAGAGGGCATTGAATCCTAAATGTACAACTCTCGACCTTGTGTTGCTTTTCTTGACTGACAATTAAGGTGCAGTTCAAGCCGAACCAGTTTCTAATAATTTTTCAAGGGCAAAGTGATGTGAAGATATTAAAAAGAGGGTTTGAGGCTTCTTCACATTACAACGTTTTTACGGGAAAGTGTTTGGGCTGAATCCAACTAATACATGAGGAACAAGTAACACAACGTGGTTGATAGATGCTAAGGTATGTCTAACATGCAAATAGACAATTAATAATTCAATGATTTGATGAATGCTAGCAGAAGCCACTATTAATTAATTAATTCTTAAACTATGCAAATATGTTTAACACCTGGTTACCATTTCCTAGAACATGGCTGCAAGTGTGCAAGTGTTACATACAGCTGAAGGGGCTGACATGTAGTAATAACAATAGTACAGAGTGAAGGCTGTTTACTCAAGTACCCCATTTAAGTACACTTGGGATGTTCTCTCACTTTGCCAAATTATTTAAATGCCTCTTTTTTTTTTTACCTGCCGGAGTAGTGCTAAAGAGCCAGACTGGCCGTTTACCAGTCAGTCTCCTCCAGTGTCCAAGCATCCTTCAGTAGGAAACGGAGCCGCTAATCGCTCCTGATGACACAGTTTGTCGAAGGCACTCACTTTAGTTAATGTAATGTTGAATACTTATTTGATAGTGTTCACAATGAACACCCAGCCCAATTGGTTTTTAATCAATCGCTTAATATTTTCATCAGCATTTAATTTATTTACGTAGAAGCATCATGGTTCAGTATCCAATATTCAAAGATTTTTAAAGGAACAAATAATAATCAGACTTAATGTCTTTCTTTATTTTTATTTATTGGTTTGAATAATGCGTCCTTTGCGCTCGGACCAATTTCAACAGCATTTCTCATTGTTTTTGGCATTCTTTCAAGTCAAACAATCAGCTAATTGGAGCAGACAATAACCAGGGTTCACATTAGTCAGCTTTGAGTCATACTTTCAGTGCTTTTACTGATTAAATTTGCACATTGTTTCGCCTAATGCCTGCCAGTCCCTCAGCCATTGCACAGGCCATTAAGAAAAAAATAAATCTTGATTGAAAATAATTTGTATAAACAAACTCACGGCAGTCAAAACATCAATTTTCAAAGCAGCTGCACATCAAACAAATGTTGGTTTTTTTTGTAATTCAGCTGTATTTGTCAAAGCTTCACCTAATGCTGGCCTTACACTTTAAGACTTAGAGAATATTTAAGAAAATATTTTGAAAAGGCTTGTGTAAAACTATCACCTCGTACCAGCTTACATCTAAAGACTAATTGTTTGGAGTTTTAAGTCAGCCTTGTCTCAATGTTGTCTGAGACTAAAGACTGTGGGTCCTGCATCTAAAGGCTTTGCACAGATTTTGAAAAGACTTGTGGAAAACTACACTTAGATTATTTTACCATCATGCAATGTATTCCGATCATGCTGGTACCAGGTTTCCTGTTTCCGGTTTTGTAGGAGCTCATCCAGTGGATGTTGATTTAGTCTTTACGGTGACGTAAAACAAAAAACTTGCGATAATGTCAAACACATTTGATATTGTCATAAGCCCCAAGACTAGGCAAAGACCTAGCTATGACTGTAAGACTTACAGCTTACACTTAACAACTGTGATAATGGGAGCGTGCTGCGACTCAAATAAGACTCCACTACAAGTCTTGAGATTTCGTTACGACTTAAAGTCTGCAACTGGAAAATCATAAGATGTAAGCCCGGAATAAAGCAGCGCAACGTGGTATAAAAGGAAAAGAGGCAAGACATTACCTTCGGAATAGTTTTACTCAACCAAAATAATCTCAATAAAATATCAGAAAATATGTGGGAAAAATATCAAAAATCTACTGATATGAATTCCCCAAATACTTCTGACAAAATTCCCAAGAAAAAGAGAAAAAAAATCCCCTCAAGTTATTCAGTTAAAAAAGTCAATTATAGTTAAAGCAGTGATGAAGTATCCAGTCAGAGTATTTGCCCCGTTTCTGTCCCACTCACCTTCTTTGCACTCCAGCGCAACCCGGGACTCTAAATTGTCCATCTGCATCTGAAGGCGCTTCAGAGTGAGGTCATTCTCGTGTGACTTCCGTCTATAGGCTAGAAGGACTATGATGACGACGATTAGGAGCAGCCCTCCTCCGGCCGTGATGCTGAAGATGGCAGGAAGGGTGAGGAGGCTGTCTGAGCGAATGTGAACTTCTCCTGGAGAGATGTGGAGTCCTCCTACTTGGACCTGGATAACATGAACACCAGCAGCCTTTGTTCATTCGGCTTTTAAAGAAAATATTCCCACCAATTTGGAGTCAGCATGAAAAGTAAAACAAAAACATGTCGTCATGTGGGAATGATGGCTAAATATCACCGTGTGATAGTTACACAAAACTTTTGATGTTTAGTTTTGTCCGATCCAGGTTCTCTGCAAATCTTAATCAGTTCATAACAATCATAACAATAATAATAATAATGAAAATGACAACGATAAAATTCTCCTCAAAATCTTGTCGTGGCAACTGGACTTGAATTTCTTCACATTAGAAGACATTTCACTCCTCTTCTGAGAGGCTTCTTCAGTTCAAACTGAAGAAGCCTCTCGGATAAGCCACGACAAGATGATTTTGACAAGATTTCACCATGAGCTGGATGACTGAGAGCCTCCACAGACAATGATAATGATGATACATCTTATTTAAATGCCCTGTCTTACAACCCAAGGACACTTTTCAGTAGAGAGTAGCGGATGAAAACAACATACAGATAAAACAGCAAAGACAGTGCCGTTTGAAACGGTGAGTTTCACGTCTGGATTTGAAGATTTGAATGGTCGCAATAACGGATTTCAGGAGGCAAAAATTTCCAGAGTTTGAGTGCCTGATTGCTACGCTCCCCATGGTACTGAGGTGGGCAGAGGGGACAGTGAGATGGATGGAAGAGGAGGATCTAAGGGAGCAGACTGGAGTGCGGTTGTGGAGGATTTCAGACAAATTTGTTTATGTGTGCTCCACTGGAAGTATAGTGGCACATAATATGTCTCATTTGGTGGAGCAGACTTAGTAAGAAAGTTGGTAGCTCAATTGCTGGCGCCTCAAAGTGCTATAGTGTCCTTGAGCAAGACACTGAACCTCTGGTGGCATTCGAAGACTTGGTTAGCACCTTGCATGGCAGCTCTGCCGCCATCAGTGTGTGTGTGTGTGTGTGTGTGTGTTTGTGTGTGTGTGTGTTTGTGTGTGTGTGTGTGTATGAATGGGGTAAAGCTATGGAGTGTAAAGCACAGCATGTTAAAGCACTCTTTAAGTTGAGACCACTTCCTTGCAGCATTACGGCTTGTCACAATTGTGTTTTGCAGTTGCGCACGCATAATACCATAAACACTACTGCAGAGCATTAAACTTTGTAAAAGAGATGAATTCTTGGCCACTTCTTTTCAAGAGTTGCTGAAGAGTGATTCAGCTGAATTTGTGACCATGAAGTTTTTGCATCGCTTTATGTAATTTGCCTTCAATACCACTTGTAGGTATAAGGGGTATATATGAGGACATTGAGTCAAAAGTGAATAGAATTAAATATGAAGTGTCAAAAATTCAAAACAGCTAGGTTTTTGGGAGAGAGGAAGTTAATGCACTCATTATTTCTCATTTTTTGCAAGGGTGACTGTCAATAACTCATTGTAAATCCTAACTCAGAAGCCAGCAGACCATGAGCAGCAGACAATGACTGACTGACTGAAAGCCTGTCAGTGACCCAAAAACGGCAGACAATCACTGACCCACAGACACTGACCCACATTCAAAAAGACAGGCAATCAGATAGGTTAAAAAAAACATGCGAGAAAACAGAGACTCAGTCGGACTAACCAGGATCTTGTGCTGCCCTGTGAGGTTCGGAGGTTCACACAGTAACTGAGTGTCGGACACCGTGAGAGAACAGGGCGTGTCTCCGATAAGCACGGTGTAGTTTAGTCGGGCTCCGCTGGACGCAGACGGCACCAGGTTACGTCCCTGCAAAATTCAGAGACAAAAAAACGTCCTTCAGTATTTGTTAGAAGCAGAGCAAAGAGATCGAGGGGCTAATTTGATGATGTTTGATTGCATTATCACATAAAGGATCATCCCTGCAAGAAATTTAGCCGTTGATTTTCAAGGCCGCACCTTTGTAAACTCCATTATATTTGCAAAGCTTTATCTTTTAAAGCAGCATGCCATGTTTCCAAAAGATCATATGCGTGACATTTTTAATAAATACAATAATTACCATGTCATTTTGGGGTTAATTACTATAATCAGACATCTAGATTACTATTGGCAGACAGTTTGTCAAAGCCTGAGTCATTTTGCTAAATTATTTTACCTAAAAGAAAAGCAGATTACTTCCCAAACACAAATAAATCTGCCCGGCTGTCTCTTCACAGCAAACAGAGCTTAAGATTTATGATTGTTGTGATGGTACACAGTGCTTAAGTAGAAGGCAAATGGAATTTTCTTTTTCACTCCTCAGAAATGACGTAGCCAAGTCCTCTCAGAAAAGGGAGAGGTTGTCATGGTTTACAGAACTTAAAATCTTAAAATTTTTTGACAGAACTGTGTTACAGATCAGTGTTAAATTACCACTTTTTCTGGCAACGTTAATTGCAAGTAGATAAATTAATTTAATTCGTGAATGTTCATAATACCCCCCAAATGGAGATGTGAGACACTAATGGTCCCTGAAGGTGAACTGAACAAATATGTATGGACCCACACAAATGCATTTTTTGCATAATTTTTTTTATTTTGAGTATTGTTTACCTCCATAATTTTTCAGCAGATTTTTATTTAATTTGCTGTTCAATTTATAAAGCAGCAATCTCCTGCTCACTTGTTTAAGATTTTTTTGTCGTTAATTTCATTCCCATTTTTGGCTGATATAAAACAGATTTCCTTATTTTGAGATACTTGATTTGACTTTTTTTATCAGGTAATAATGAAGGCTATGAAAAATTTCATAAAATTGTAATAAAAGCTTATTGTAAATTTAATAAAATAGTCACAAGACTGCATGGAAGATTTACTCCTTTGGGTCCTTTCCTTCATCGTTGACTGTAAAAGCGCTCCCTTCAACCATAGATCAATATTCCTCTAACAGATTTATGTTGGTAATAAAATTTTTAGATCATCACCCAGCAGTAGATAAATATCCCTCAGATTTTATCCACTTGGTTTGTAGATCTGAGAATTGTACCTTTTGATGCTGTTGAGTGTGGCTGTGTGGCTGTTTTTCACTATTTAGGTAAGCCGAGAGAGATATTAAGTCGTGAAAGCAGCATAAATATTCAAAGAGAAGTTAAATTTTTTTGTTAATTTGCATTTTTATATTGCTCGAATAATTACTTTGAGTATGATCGGAGCACCAGGCTTCTGTTCCAGAATTCCTGAGAGGCTGAGGGGCTCCAGGTACGGGTTGGGGTAGTAAACAAAGCTGGTGTTGTTGTACGTGAGCAGCGCCTGGACGTTGTTGAAGACGAAGCCGAACTCATCTACGTGTTTGATGGTCTCCTGGTCGGCGGTGTACTCTGCCTTCAGGGAAGGAGCGAAGCAGCTGATGGTAGTGGTGTTCAGCACTTTGCAGACCTAGGGATGGTTGGGACCAGGTGTTGGAGAAGACAATTCGATTGGAAGAAATATGATTGTTCTGAAACGCCTTTTTCCTCCGTTAATCTGGACATTTACTTAGGAATGGAAGTGAAGATTCAGGTACATTACATAAACCAAACTGAGTTTGTCCACAGCCAAATTGTTTTTTTTACAGGTTAACTTTTCTTTTTAATTGCCAAATAATTGCTGTTTTTTTTTGTTTTGTTTTTTTTTATTTCCATGAATTTCCATATTTCTGTTTAATTGTCTTTTTCTGTAGGGGAGAGGGTGCATTTCTGTTTTTAGCTGGGTCCTTTCCAATTACCCAGGAGAACTTGATATTCTCACAGCTTCTGGATATTATAACAAGATTTTAGTAGCTTTCTTATATTATATTAAGCTAATTTCTTTGGGATTTTAGGCAACTTCATGTTCATTTTTAGGGGGTTTGAGGCATTTTTTCTTGCAGATTTCTGATAACTTCTAAATTATTTTAAGGCCGTTTTTCAGTTTTCTGCAGTTTTTCCCATTCTATGCTCTTACAATGAAAACAGCATTTACTCAAAATATTTTCCCTGTGAAATTTTGGACAAATACTGCTTTGCTACTGCTGTTCCGTTTTATGTTTGCTCCTCATATTCCTCAAGACCAAGCCTCTGCATGTTTTTCTAAGCTTGTGTTCTTGTTGTAACATTGATTCATGTGAGGAAGACACTTTTGTAATTCAACATTTTTCTTTCTGTTATGTTTTCAGAAATGTGTGTGATAAAAGGGCTGCTCTCATTAAGTTTAGAAAGGACCCTCTTTTAGCAGCTGCTTTGAGTCAAAGTTCATGTTTAATCCCTGCAGCTCTCACTGCTGCCAGGGACTGTAGAATACACAGATTTGAATGGCTAAAAATCATGGACAGGCATCATTAACACACCATTTAATTGGCTTGCAGCTTTTTGAACATGGAACATTGCAGACATGACGTAACACACACAATGCACTGAATTGAATGAGTCTTCTCTTTAATTTTCAGTCGCCTCATCTTGTTTGGCTTCATTCTCTCCTACTGCCGTCGTTTTTAAATGGAGCGATAGCACAGATGCAGAGATACAACTGCACACAGCCCATGTCATGAGAAAACCATGCACTTTTGGAATGTTTTATTCTGTTAAACTGAAATGAGAAAGTGTTTGAGCGTGACCTCAACACAGCTCCCTATATATCATATATTGATTTACTAAAAAGACAGTGCAAGATCATATGTATCTTGAAGTCTGCTTTTATTTTGTCTTAAGGAAAACTATGAATAAATCAGTCTGCTGCAATCCAACATCATCACTGGAACCTTTTTAAATGTTCTGTAATGTCCTCGGTGTAATTGCTTCTTTTAATACCTGGTGAGAATTGATTTTGAGATTCATTGATCTCTTTCAGGGTTTTTGCCCAACGTCTGTCAGAGGGTTGAAACAAATTCTCTGCTACTGTCACCTCATGTGGATATTATCAGCCCGTTAGAGAGCTATTACTGTTATGAATAAAATTATCATTTTTGGTAAACCACGAAAACGCCTGGATGGAGGTCACCATCGAAAACACAAAACCTCTCCCAGGAAAAGTTCATGATGTTTCATGTTCTCCAGATGGTCAGGTTTCTGATCATAAACAGGAATAACTGAGGCTGAACATTGCACTAGTCAACTCTATTAATAAACAAGTTAGTCCCAGTTGAAAAGTAAGGACTTGTTTTTCCAAAAAGGGAAATCCAACCACAGCAAGAATGAGAGAACATTGATTGTTCGGTTCATAAAACCCTCTTGAAATTTAAGTGGAACCAATGTTTCATCATTCTCTTGATCAACTGATTAAGTCCAATTTTTGAACAAATTAAATCAAATGAAATCCTGTTTAGATGGAAGTGCTGTTTCTCCTCAGAAAACAATTCACTGACATAATTTCAAGTCAGTTTGACATTGTGGGTCTTTCTCAGGCATTTAGCGAGACATGTTGTTCGGAGGTATTTCATGTTTTATAATCTATTTTACACTACGTTTTGAAATTGGTGATCCTTGTCTTCATTTTCAGGGATTTGGATTCCTCTGAAATTACTGCAGTACTTTGTGGTCTAATAAACTGCGCCCGGACTTTTATGCGAATGTGCTGTGTACATAATGAGTACTTGTTTGTTTGTTAGCCATTACAAAATGGAATGTATAAGGCTGGTTGACCGAAATATTGCCATCAGAAAATTTTGGAATTATCAGTTTGATGGTGTCTGTCTGAAGTGCTCAGGGAAACAGAAACAGCATTTTTAAATCACCTTCCCATACTAAAATGTATTTCTTGTGTCAATTATCAAATCATTACGGAAACCATTGCTTAGGCAGATGCTTATCACTCACAAAAAAGCAGGCACAATGTTAGGGAAGCCTGTGTGAGAAACAGCAGGCATGGAGTTTTGGGCAAAAAAAAGGAACAAATTTGCAAAGGAAAATGAAACAGTGTTGGAAATCTTGGAATAATTACCTTCGCATATTGAGTAAATAGCTTCACAAAATTGATCATAGATCAGTGTCACACTCACATTGACAGATTCGTGGCCAGCGTATTTGACTCTAACCCTCGGCTCTTGAACCACATCCAGGTTTGTCCCGGTCACTGTCAGGGTGGTGTGTCCACTGTTTGGAAAGAAGGAACAGTTTAATTGATTTGTTGACGGTAGTTTTCAAATGACAGATGGAAGCGCACAAGTCTATCTACAGGTAGGACTTGACAAAAACGCTTGGTGGTACTTCATCACTTAATCTGCAATCCCTCCATACTGTGTGGCTCAATGTACCGATACAGAAAAACTAAACAATGCCATAGAATGTGAAATCATGTAGCACTCTTTTCTCAAGGCACATTATATGACAAGTATCTGTCCTTCACATAGTCTATTCTGTCAATGACCCTCTCTGTCACTATTCATTTTAATATAAACATGAGGATGTCAGTCCCTCAGAACTGTAGTCAGGACTAAAGCCGTGTTGCAAAATTGTCACATCTATTAATAAAAAACTGCAGATCGGCATATTACTTTTTTTTTAGTAATGAAGACATTACCGCTGGTCTCCCTCGTCAAGTTTTCCCCAATGGACAGTGGCAGCGGCCTAATTTTTCTTAATTTAATAATAATCTATATGTAGGGTTGTTTATCTGGCAAGAACAAGAATATATCGAATTTTTGCAGTTTCCCTTATTTGTGGAAATGGCTTGGTACAAAAATTTACCGGTTTTGTTTGAATTCAGAACGAACACAAACAAGGGTGCACACATGAATGGCAATAAATAATTAAATATGTAATGAAAAAGGAAATTAAAAACAGCAATAATTTATAACTAATGTTGGGTTCCTGAGAAATTGAATGGGGACCAGCAGACTAAAATAAAGATGGTGCAAAAACAAAGGATGGCCACTGTTGACTGCAACCAGGTCTGACTAAAATGTGAAAAAGGTGCTCGAAATAAAAAATATTAGAAAAGAAAGCAAAGTTGTAAATAGGGGCAAAACCCACAGAGAGTTCGAGGATATCCGAAATAAAAACCAAGAGGCTTTGGGGTGCTGAAAGATAGATTTGCACCTTAAATTTCACTTTTAAAACGTGGGCCATGATTTGATTAGAGTGACAGAGAGATCAGTCGCTTCAGCCTGAAAAAGCAACATTTTCCAGAGAAAACGAATTGATGCAGGTTTGAGAAGGTAGAGCTCACATGGCACCTTGCTCTTTGTTATTGGGCAAAAGAGCCAGATCAAACAGGGAACCAGCTGGCTGCTATTTTTTATTCATCTATGACTGTAAGGCTGGCATAGCATGAATACAGGTGCTGCGTGTTTACATATCTGCACTAGATGAGATTAAAACAAAAACACTCTCTAATCTTTGCATAACCCTTGCTGCAACTTGAACCACAGTTGTGTAAATTTGGAATTAGAAAGTAGAGAAAGAGACAGACAAAGATGGGGGGGGGTACATGAAAATGGTGTGGGAAAAAAACGGCCAATGTAGTCAGACTGTCAGAGTGCCAATCCTTCTCTTCTCGCACTTCAAAGGCTACCTAAGCTTGTCGAGCCACATAGTGGGACTGCACATTCATGATGAGGGCTCTTGATTGCAGCTCCACAAAGCTCCTCCTGTCACTTGGCTGAGGGCCAGAGTGTCTCTCTGAAGTCTTATCTGCAGAGACATAGTGCCGGGTAATCCCACCTGAACCCAAATTAAGTACCGTATTTTATTTAGCGGGAAAAGGGTGGGGGGGGGGGGGGGCCCTTTTTCAATTTTTTTGCACTTTTTTTTTTGGGTTGCATACACTCTTA
>CAAKHD010034678.1:221527-238835 GCA_901007705.1 Fistularia tabacaria | reverse complement strand
TCTTCTTTAAAAACACTCAAAGCCTTTATATATTTTCCCAGTTCACACACACACACACACGCACACACACACACACACACACACACACACACACACACACACACACACACGCACACAAACACTCACACACAAACGCAAACAACCACTATCGTGGAAGCTGCCATACAAGATGTTGGCAATCTCTCATGGAGAAGTTAGGGTATCAATGTCTCGCTCATGCTTACCCAATATGGTCTCTGGAGAAGCAGTATCGACTATTTTGAGAGATAATAATAAACAACATAACAATAGATTTATTTTTTTTTTAAATCACTTTCTGTTAAATGGGCTGTACAAATGAGAGTCACACCCTCATTATGCTGCATTACGCTGATCCTGTTGTAAGGGACATGATGAGGTTAGAGGCTTCCAATTAACGTACTACATGTTTTTGGACTTTTGGGGGAAAGCTTGGGAAAATAAAACATCAATAATACCACTTTGAACTCATCGTGGCTGACAAGTGGGTCTTCAGCTTTGCTCTAAAAACATTAACAGAGCAGGCCTGTCTGATGTCAAGAGGCAGTCTGTTCAACAAAGTTTGTCCGTAAGACCCAGGGAGGAAAATGTACGTCCAGCCACCTTTGACTGCACCAAGTAATGCACCAACAATAAACAAGATGGTGCAATGTCAGTGACTATTTTATAGGTGAGGAGCAACACCTCTAAGTCTGCTCTCGCCCGAACAAGAAGCCAGTGGAGCGAGGCCAGCTCTGGAGTAATATGTTCATTTGATGCAAAAATAGATCTTGTATTAAAGTATCAACGGTGGTTCAGCCAGTCACGGTTTCAGAATGGCAGCAAGAGGTGTCATGGAAGTGACTTAAGAAGTGGTGGATTGTGATATTGCCTCAACATCAAATTAATCCGTATTTTCATTGTCATCACCTGCTGAGTGGTGAGTCTGATCTGTCTGAGGATATGACAACAACAACAGTGGACAGGATGCAGATGATGAGTGAGGTGACAAGAAGTGGGTCTGGTTCAGAGGAGATACAAAATCCTCCCAATCTGGTCCTGATTTAATAGAAATTGGCAATTTTAAAGTTTTTCAGTTTCCAGAGCTGCCAAATATCTGTTTCTGGAAACATTTCATATGAGGACACATATATTGCGGTATGCTGTGTATTTCTGTTTTTCACATTTTACTAGAATAAAAGTTAATTATACATTTATTGTGCAAAGACAACACGGTCACTTTGATTTCTTGCAAAGTGATGAGTAGGATAGCATGTAATTATGGATTTTTTGGGAGACTGAAATGTAGGGCATCGTAATGTCAAGGCTGAAAGTAGATACAGATTCAGATAAAGTAGATACTTAAAAACAATTTAAGTGGCTTTACCTTGACAAAATGATCGATATAAAAAAAAAGATCAAATTTGCAGCTTATTTGTAGACTCAGCCTTACTTTTATTTAATCCGTCCATGTTTTCAGATTGGTGACCAACTCTTGCAACCTTAAAATTGGCACACACAACTACCCTATGAAACCAGAAATATATTTGTAATTTACAAGCTGTAATTGTTTTTAAAATGTAAATCTGGAGGCAACTCTTGGTCCCCACACTTGTCTGTCATTGTTGAGCATTAGATGAGGTGTCTTGAAAAGCTAAGTTCACAGATCAAGGTTTAGGTAATGAAGCAACATCTGGCATGTGTTTGTTACCTGGTGATGCTCCATAGTGGTTCAATCCGCTGGACAGTGGGGTCTTCTATGTACTCAAAGGTCAGACTCCCTGGGACTCTGGCCCGGTCCACGCTCATGCTGACATGCACTAGTCCTGCTCCAGTCACAGATGGAGCAGAGAAGCACACGATTTCTGATGTGGTCCTCCTGTTGGGAAGAGGGATTTATTCACTCCTTTGATTGTGATTCTGCTTACTCGCTAGGGTGGCAAATCCCTGGCTTCATACAGTCATGAGCAATGTGGGTAGAGGATTCATCATCATATTCTGTCCCATCTCTTCCTTGTTATAGTCACATTAAGGATGGAACGCTGTAATTAGAGGTGCTCGAGCTAATGGGTCCTCGCCTCATCCTCATGGCTCATGCCGTGTGAGGCATTTTGAACTTTAAATGGATATCTATAAATACACAGTGAACAATACCTACGGCTGTGGGTTTCATCGCCTCCTTGTTAATCCTGAGTAACATTTTGTTTTATTTTTCATTTGTATCTAAAGTGTTCTCATTCAGAGTTATCTTACTGTGTTAACGTCCGGCCAGCTGCATCCTCATGATGACTTAATGTTTAAGGTCCTCAAGCGCTATATTTTTCTATTCTGTTTAACTTTGATTTGTTGTCCTCATGCAGTTATCAAAGCACGATCAAATTGATCAATTATACCAATCAGTGTAAATCCTATATGGCTCAAATTTGCCTTAAACTGAGAGAAAAGTAACCAAGGTACAAAAAGTCTAACTTTTATGGCTTATTGTGTAGAGCGGCACAGTGGTGCGGTGGTAAGGACTTCTGCCTCACAGCACGAAGGACCCTGGTTCGAAAGGGGACCTTTCTGTGTGGAGTTTGCATTTTCTCCCCGTGTCTGCATGGGATTCCTCTGGGTTCTCCGGTTTCCTCCCACAGTCCCAAAACATGCGGCAAGTTAATTGGAAAAGTTGGGAAAATTGCCCAGATGTGCGAATGAGAGCGTGAATGGTAGTCTGTCTGTATATGTGGCCCTGCGATTGACCGGCCGGGTGCACCCTGGACTGGTCGCCTCTCTCGCCCGATGGCAGCTGGAATAGGCTCCAGCATCCCCCGCGACCCCGAGTAGAATAAGCGGCAGACAATGGATGGATGGATGGATGGATGGATGGATGGAGGGATGGATGGATGGTTTAATGTGTATATAAATTGTTCATTATGCAGGCCTATTTTAGAGGGGAAAAGCAACTGGAATAAACATTGGTGCTGCTTCTTAGCAAGCACCCACTTGAGTACTTTTTCACCTTCCACCCAGGTGAGCACTATGTGAACTGAGGCCCTCTGGAAGGGGTTACTACCATGCAAAAACAAACACTACTAATTTAATGTAAGTAGAATAAGAAGTAAAATAAGGCCTTTGTCCCATTCAAGTACCTTTTTTTTTTGCAAAATCTTGTTCATGTTAAAAAACAATGCTTATTTCTGTACTCGTATTGGTCCCAGTGATTCCTAATTGGAAGTTTGACGTTTATAAGAAACAAAAGACATATCTCAAAAGTTGAAGGGGTTCACAAGAAATGTTAAATTCAATACAATATGGAAATGGTCTTTTTCAAGTGACAATGTTGAACATGGAGTTTTCAAAGTCTGACTTGAGTCACTCACTACCAATGGAACCAAACCAGAGGGCTGTGCTTCAAAGTCTTGCTAAGACCTCTGAGATAATCTCACTTGAGCTATAGGTGACGTCTGCCATTTTGTTATTTGACATTAAATTTACCTGTAAAGCTCACAGGTCTGATTTCCAAAGTACACATTGACAGTGCTGCCTGCGCCCAGGTTCTCCCCAACTATGGTGACCTTTGTGCCGCCAGACTCTGGACCTCTACCAGGGGTCAGAGCCAGCATCGAAGGGGTCTGTATGGGGAAAAAAAATGGCAAATTTGAATGATTTTGTAGCCAATGATCAGCCACTACAACTATATTTTTAAATGTTAATAGGCCATTTGATAAACAGCCTTGGCTATATTAAAGTAGAATACCATTAAAAATGTAAAATTAGACAATCTGAAATACTTGATAGGTAAATATAGTCCAAATCCATCAGCAAATTCAAGATAAGACAAATAATTCACAGCATAAGAGTAATAAACCGCTCCTTTCAATGATGCATTGAAAAAATTATTAAAAAAACGCTTTGATAATCAAGTTGAAATGTCAAATATGCATCATCAACTTCATTTTTTCCCCTCCAATAAATGAGTATGATTGAATGGATTTAATCATTAAGTGCTCTTGGTTTTTACCTGCAATCATACATTTAGTCCAATTCACAGAAAACACTTGACATTTGGTAAAGAACAAGCAAAGTAAATGGGCTAGAAATTACCACAAAGGAGTACAGCTGGGAAGACTGTGCGCGAAGTTCTGGTCTGCATTCTCCAACACAAAGCTTAACTGGACCTGATGCACTTCCTCTGGGAGTGGGAAGCATCTCGCATACAATCCTGCCATCAAAAAAGTCACACACATAAATGTCGCTGGACATAAAAAAAAGCAGACCAGTCATTGTCATGGATTCAAGTGAAATACATGAGTCATTTATACTCATACACACACAAAGATGTACCACATTTTTTATGAACCTGACCACAGAAAGATGGCCTCTGCTGGCCAATGTGATTGAGGCGGACTTTCATGGAACTTGCAGGTCAATATAGAAAGCCATCTTTCTTTCTAATTGAAAACCTATATCTGCAATAACTCAAATGACATACCTCCCCCCACCCCCAATCTCCTGCACAATTGTCACCCACCATTACCTGCAGTTGTCATGACAACATACTGGTTTCTTCAATAAATCAGTATTGCCTGTCAGGTCAATAAGATGAAGTGTGCCATGAATAAGTCGTTGTAGTGGGTGACCCCATGGTGAAATTAATGGGTGTTACAGCTGTAATACCATCTTTTTAAAGTGCTGAGCGAGCCGAATGAATGGCCCAGCTGAATTCACTGTCTGTGGAAGTAGCTCCACGTTTCCTGATACAGTAAGGGCAATGAATCGTCTCCGCCTAACCTTTCCATTCATACATCACAAGAGTTTTCCAATTTTCTGTTGGCATGTTCTTTTGTCTTTTTTTCTTTTTTTTTTTTACAAGGATATAAATAAAATCCTTGCTGCCTGAGCCCAATCGCATTACATGGCTGCAAGAGAAACACATGGCTAACAGATTGTCCCTCCAGTCAGCGACATGCTGCGCATTTCAATTACAGCTGTGCCGACAGCCTCACAATGGCAACGACACAAGCACTGTCTCTTCCTTCCTCTTACTGCACCAGACCAACGCAAAGCTCCATCACTATCCTACAACCCGATGAGACATCACCAGACTCCGTCTCATTCGCGCACTGTACTCGCGCTTGTGATAAACATTGTCTGAGATTGGGAGGGAAATTGCATTTTTTATGTGTTTGTTTGCATTTATACAGTGTGTCTGTAGAGCACATTGTAGATTCATGTGTTTCTGGGCAGGAAGGCGGGGGAAGCCTGTCTTACTGTTCCGCAGTGATGTATCCCTCCTCCTGTGGGATGCACTGCACGCCTGCCACCTTAACATTGCCCTCCAGCTCAGTGAAGGACAGACCCAGGTTCAGGCCCTGGATGGTGACCAGTGTACCTCCCTCTACAGGTCCGGCCACTGGGCTCACCTATGCAGGCAAGACATTGAATTTTTGTAAGATTTCTCTCCTAACTCCGTGACTGAGGTTCTACTGCATCACCCCATACTATTATGAATATACATAGAATATTGTAGAGAACAGAAAAATATGTAGCATTTCTATAATTTGCCACAATATGATATTAGTCACAGTTAAAGTGGAAAGCAATTTTAGTCTTATTTTGCCAGACAAGAGAAAGAGGATTAAATGTTCATAATTCTCTCTAAATTCTGGATATAATTTTGACCACTATACAGTATTAGCGGCCTCAGTGAAAAATGAACAGTCTTTCTTTCAAACAGAACAGCATTACACATACCACATCAGCAAATAGGCATTTAGAAGTGCAATGTCAAATAAATTGAAAAATCTTGAAAATCTCATAATTTTGACTTGGTCTTTTACTTGAATGCTATTCAACAAGTTGATGCAACATTTTCAGAGATACTATGTCATTTTAAGCAAGATATGGATTCCAAGTAATGGCAAGATTAAATATCCCAGTTTTAGCAGATTCAAAAGCCCAGAGTATAATAGATTGTAAGTGATGCCAAGTTATCTTGTTTTGGTATGGCTGCAACAAAATAACTTTCATAAACCCCTGGTTCTGTATTTTCAATATGAAACCAAAATGATAGTACCATTGAGGTATGCGCTGGAATTAAAGCTGGTTTTTAATGTTTGGGGGGGAAAAAAAGGCACTGGACAACACTGTCATTAACCTACAAGTTTTGTAATCCTATACAACTTTGAATCTGATTTAAGCTGAAATTAAAACGAGCATTGCTGAAGAAGTGCTTTCAATACAAGAGACTTATGTGATGCTAACTAGAGACAACGATGTTTGGGAACTTCAACTGTTTACTTTATGAGCGCAGTGTTCACGTGTCTTCATGTCTAAAAGGTCAACACCAGGTTAAAGGTTGGCCTGATTTCCTGCACACTAGCTCACGTTTGTAACTGACAGGGGCTAATGAGACATTATCAAACGTGAAGCTTCATGTACCATATCTGTCTGCAACGGTCTTAAACATGCCCATTTATACCTCTGGAATATTCCTAGAGGTGATCTGTGTCTTTAGTAAGTACATCACGCCAAAAAACAAACAGAAAATTATTTTCCTGCTTGCCTGGAGTTCTGTTTATCCAGCAAGACTGCTGAGAGGAGCTGAAATTGAAAGAAATCAGCAAAAGAGGGGACTGGCTCCTCTTGAATACAATAGCTTGGATGGCTTTCCCCCTGTGTTTTCTTAAATCTCAAGACCAATGTCTATTTCCAAAAATCATGCCTGGATGGCTGGTTACATATAATAAACACAATGACCACATTGCGAGTAGCCTGACGGAGAAAGTTCAATTTTGATATGAGAAAATACTTTTGACAGGCAGCTGCCTGCAACAGGGTGATCATTTCTGTTTTAACAAACTGATTTCAAAGCAGCAGGGGTTAGCGCTTCTGCCTCACAGCAAGAAGGTCCCGGGTTTGATTCCAACATTCTCTGTGGAGTTTTGGATGTTCCCAGTATGTTAATTGGGGATCCTGAATCGCCCAGATTGGTGAATGGGAGAGTGAATGATTGGATGTCTCAATATGTGACCTTTGATCAACTGGGGACCTGTCCAGGGTGAACCCAGTGACAGCTGGGATGGGCTTCAGCACCCTTAGGTATAGGGGTATAGATAATGGAAGGTATAGAGGTATAGATGTTTTGTAGAAACTGCATTCAGAACAATAAAATCATTTTTATCTTAAAGGGAATCCCACCTGGACGCACTGATTGGCCTATGTATGCTTTAATATTTGTCTCATACCAGAATGTGTTGTTAAGAAAGCATGAAGAATTGTTATTTCTTTAAAAATCGCAATTTATAAAACATATTTTAACCTACAGACACAGCCATTGTTTTACTAGCGCAATGCATGCGGGTTGATAATGTTAACAGGTTCAATGGAGTTCACTTTTTTCCACTCGTGTTAACTTTCTCTTGGTATGGTATCTTCTTCTTCTTCTTTTCCTTTCGGCTTTTCCCTTCAGGGGTCGCCACAGTGAATCAATCTTCTCCATCTAACTGTACTCTCAGTATCCTCATCTCTCACGCAGACTACCTTCATATCCTCTCTCACTATGTCCAGAAATCTTCTCTTTGGTCTTCCTCCAGACCTCTTGCCTGGCATCTCCAATTCCAGCATCTGTCTATCAATATAGTCATTATCCCTCCTCAGTACATGAACGAACCATCTCAGTCTGGCTTCTCTGACCTTCTCTCCAAAACATCTAGCATATGCTGTTCCTCCGATTGACTCATTCCTGATCCTATCCATCCTCGTCACCCCCGAAGAGAACCTCAACATCTTCGTCTCTGCCACCTCCAGCTCTGCCTCTTTTGTTCAGTGCCACTGTCTCCAAACCACACAGCATCATTGGTCTCACCACTGTTTTGAACACCTTTCCTTTCATTCTGCCTGATATTCTTCTATCACATAGTACCCCTTAAACTTTTCTATACCCATTCCAACCTGCTTGAACCTGTGTCTTCACCTTTTTTTCCACACTCTCCATTGCTCTGGACTGTTGACCCTAAGTACCTGAAATCCTGCAACTTCTTGATCTCCACTCCCTGTGGCCTCACCGTTCCACCCCGGTTCCTCTCATTCACACACATATATTCTGTCTTGCTGCGACTAACCTTCATTCCTCTCCTTTCCAGAGCATACCTCCACCTCTCAAGATTTTCCTCAACCTGTTCCCTGCTCTTACTACAGATCACAATGTCATCTGCAAACATCATGCTCCATGGAGATTCCTGTCTAACCTCATCTGTCAGCCTGTCCATCTCCACTGCAAATAAGAAGGGGCTCAGAGCAGATCCCTGATGTAGTCCCACCTCCACCTTGAACTTCTCCGTAACACCGACAGCACACCTCATCGCTGTCTCACAACCAGCATACAGGTCCTGGACTAGTCTAACATAGTTCTCTGCTACTCCAGCCTTCCTCATACAAAACCAGAGTTCTTCTCTCGGCACCCTGTCGTATGCTTTTTCTAGGTCTACAAAAGCGCTATGCAGCTCCCTCTGACCTTCTCTGTACTTCTTCTCTGTTTACGGTATATCCGGTAATAATGCCCCATCTTGTTGCTTTTGGGTGCAATTTCCAATCCAAGGGGAACAAAGGGACGGATGTTTCCTAAGAACCCACGGCTGTGTTCCTGCCACTTCTCTACGGATGCATTTAATGCATCTAGCCAGCCCTAGCCACTGAGAGAGCTCACAGGTGGTGCTATTTTAGAAATGGAGACTAACGCCAAATGCCATGCCAACAGTTTTCTTTCACTAGCATACAAAAGGTATGGGAAACCAGTAAAACCCAATTGAAGAAAAGCCACAGGCAGGAGATGCTGGATATTCTCCTGCAAGGATGTCAACAACCCACCACTGCAGAAATAGCATATGAAGGCAAAAGACCGGGAAAAAGCACGATTACAGAGGAAGTTGATGACAAATCAGCTGGTCAGTCACCACTGCTGTCCAAAAGCCTACAGTGAACAGGCTTGCTGACAAAAAGTAGAGCTCCTAACAACAGATGATCTCTCTCCCTGTCGGCATAGCAACGCAGTTTCCCCACAAACACCAGCGACTTTCGTTGACTTTTCCCGTCTTTGTTTGTCTTCATTTTGAAGCTCAGTTTGACTTCTGTATTCAGTGTTATCCTCCCCGCTCACATCTCTCGCAGGTTCAAATGGGAAGGATTGTTGAGATGATATATTTTTGCACCGTAGGGATCATAGGCGGATGAATGGAACAGAGCCCAGGTCAACTTCATGACATTACCATCCAGACAGCGTTGCGATGTAAACAACAATGGTGGCTACGAGTGATTTTTTTTTTTTAACAATTTCACACAAACTAAGATATGTTGGGGATTTTTTAAATCGTTTATTTAGCTGGCAAAAATATTGATCAAATATTGATAAAATAGGGCAAAAACATCTTGATAACTGGGGATGCCTTTAAATTATTGTATGGATGAACTGTGCTTTTCAAGTTCTCTGGGAAACACAACAGAATTGAAAAGCGCACCTGTTCCAAAAACTCTTTCACGGGGGGGGGGGGAATTCAAACATTTAACATATTCAAAACAAATATCAATAAATTATATGATGAATAATAAACCCTTTCGAATCCCATTCAGACAGATTTCCCGTGTAAAGTAAACCATCACAGCAGGAAACCTTTGCACTTGAAGAGGCGAACAGAAGCGATGTCGGCGCGAAACCCGCTCGGCTCCCATGCCGTATCCAGCGGTTGATTCATTCTTGTGCAGCTCCTTCAGAAACACTAATAATGTGGCTGGGACATCAAAGACTCGTGGCGCTTTGAAGTGGGAGAGCCTTGAATCTCGGTGCCTGACCCACTGCGCCTCATTCAACTCAACGCACAGGAGTTTGTGACATAAAAGATCCATTGCCGCCGCCTAAACAGACCGAATTTGTTTAGCCGTCAAACACTTTCGGTATTCCGGCCGTGAGGGATAAAATACGGGAACATCAGACAAAAAAAAAATTAATAAATAAATGCGTATGTATATTTATGGTGACAGCATCAGGATGGACTGGTATTTTGTATCTCTGGGGTTTGAGATAACGATGCCCGCGCATCAGGTTTACCACCCTGATAGCAGTGCTGAAAGCAGTACATGCAAATGCTGGTATCTCTATGCTAATGTTAACATGTTAGATATGAATGGATTGCATTTATGTGTCTTCGTTGAATTGGCATTGAATTGCTGAATGCAGGATGAGTCCAGGGCGTGATATATGTTTTCATAGTGGCGAAACTGTGGTATTGCAAATAGTGCTGGCCAAGGGCCCAAATTGATATCCCTCCAGAAAAGTACACTGACAAAGAAGCAGCTTTATGAATATTAAATGAGGCTCGAGATTAAGTCATTTTAGCTCTATTCAACTGGCTGAGTGCTGATCCAGGAAATATTAAAGAAAGTCTTCTGTTCTCTTGCTCTATTGGACACAGAATACAGAGCCTGACTGAATCTGAATATCCCACCATTTAGTTAGTTATTTATTTTGCACAGTGAGCAGCTTTTCATAGAAATAATTGGATGCCCCACCCCTTGAATCTGTATCCAGATTCTATGCGATTAGCATTTTACTAAGCCCAGTGATGCAGCCCTGATTGACAATTGTGGACGACAAACAAGAGTGTCTTTTCCTCCACATGTTATGAAATTTACTTTCATAACTTTGCTACAACGGCTACATAATTTTGTGCTGATATTTGCACAAAATTGTCTCATCATCTGACCGCCACGTTGGGATATTTCATTGAATGTCGTGTGTCGTTCTGTATTTCTTAGCTTAAACTCTAAAACAATCTGCTCCATTTCTGCAATCCTTATTTGAAATAGCATGCAAAAAAGACAACTTGCCTTTTGGCTGTGTTATTATACTCCATGTTGCTGCCAGTTCATCATATCCGCAATATTCATACCCGCATTATCTGCCTTAGCTACCATATAGCATCTGAAGAAGTTGTGAAGAACTTTCATTCAGGGTTTTAGTTTGTATTTTTGAGTAAAGTCAAACTTTGTGATTTTTCTTATGGTTAAAAAAAACAATACTTTTACTCTCTATGACCATTGAAGGCCTGACAGACTAAATGACTAAATGACTGACTGACCGACTGACCCCCATAATCCACAAACCTCAGTAATGCGTGGGTTGGCACACTTGACATTCCTGGCTGAGAGATCAAGCCAGCGGCTTGCATAAGGGGAGATGGGAGGACAGTGCTGTTTCATGGTGCATTTGCCCTCGCTGCTGCACCAGCCACACTGGAACTTCCTCTCCGCACGCAGGCACATGCCGCAACTATCTCGCTGGGCACTGCATTTGTAGAGGTGAACTGTTGAATGATAGATTTGACAAATACAACATTACCATGAATATTGATGAAAATATGCATGAAAAACATGTCTATCAATTCTGGAATTGATATACAGTATATGTAGTCCTCAGAGCCTGATTTTTGCCTTTTGTTAGTAACACAGATCTCTCAGAATTGTATTCCAAAAGGACATTTATTATCTATTGTAATGTCCATTTAATGGATACTTCACAATGACAGCTGCTGATTATAGAAAGGAAACACAGCTCAGCTATCAAACCCAAATAGAGCAGATATGGTATTGTGAACTTTCTCTTAGAGCCTTTTGGGAGCCTTGAAGCCTTGCTCTCTATGACCCATCTACCCCATGTGGATTGAGCGCTTTACACTTCTCCAGCCAGGCAGTGATGAATGGCAGAGGCACCTTTAATCTTCTCCGGATTGTCGATGATGAAATTGCCGTTCCATGCGATGGAGAGCTCTGCTGCCAGGTCACTGATCTTCACACCGTCGTACATGTACTGAAAAGCAGGAAAAAAGACAGTGAGTGAACGGAAAGTGGATGCATAGAGACAGAAAAGGGTAAGAGGATAGAGTTGGAAATGAGAGGATGAAAGCAAAGCAGGGAGGCATGGCTTTTAAAAATCTGTCAACTCTGCCATGGTTGTCTGCTCCTCTGCGCTTTGACATCTTGGCACGCAAACCTTCCGATCAAGCAGCTGATCGAGAAGTCGAACTTCTGCAATATGTGGCCTTTTATCACTAGGTGTCACGGAGCAGCAAAGGATATGCTTTGCATTGAAATTTGATTTGTGACGTGAAAAGTTTCAAGAAATATCAGTGCTCCTGAGAAACTCATGACTCGCAGGTTTCGGATTGACAAATTTATCCTCCTCGTACACGGAGATGTTGGCGTGACAATACACAGTTTACAAGACAAGGTTGTTGTGAATTCACAGTGAATGTATTTATCTGTTTTCCATTCTAGCTTTAGCCCTTCAGCAATTTTTCTTTCCACCTCATCCATTACTTCCCCCCCTTCTCTGTCACTCGTCCTCTCTCTCATGCTTTTTCCCCATCTTCACCTTTCCTCTTTTCTCCCCTCAGTATGATATTCACCCTAGGCGGTGTTCACTTATGTCCACTATGCACTTTGCCTACACAGCATCCGAGCTGTCCAACTCATTTGACAGCTGTGGGAGTCCCACCGGGAGTGTTACAGGTCATACCGAGCTGTTCTGGCACTGAACACTGGTGCTGTTAAAGCGCAGGGCCGTGACACGGTGGCTGATACCCTGCACGTGCACCACGCACTCATAGCCTCGCTGGCCTGACTGAGGCTGAGGCAGATTCCTGGCTCTGAGAGTGATGGGTCGGACTTCACCGGCAGGAATGAGAATTTCTCCAGAGCGGAGAAGCTGAGGGCAGTCCTATGGGAGAGGAAAAAAATTGCAGCAACAAGCACAATGTAATTTCATCAGACTACATTCTCTGCGATGTGCATGTTGCTATGTCTGGAAATTATTTGCACATAATTTATTGGGAGTATTGACATAGATATCACCCCTTTAGTGGTTGAAAAAGTCATCAATGAATACAAAGCAACTACATTTTTTTTTATCTGTCAAGATTTGTGTTTGTAATCATCCATACAAATCTAATGAATCCATCTGAATGATGGATCAATATCGCGCTAAGAAAATACTAATCCCAAATCCCAGCAAAACAGATTTATACACTACATGTTGGGTTTGTTTTAAATATTATACTGCACATTAGAGCCTAAAGGCATGTGCGCCACCTTGCTGTTTATCAAGATGAAGCATTTATTGAATTTTTTGAGGTATGACAATATCATCTCATCAGTTTTATTTCGCATGCAACAGTTCATTTGATTTGCAGTGTGAAACAGAATCGAAAAACAGAAAAGAAGCAGATTGTGCAGGTGAGATGAAAAAGATAGAGGATAATACTTGTTTTACCCATGTAAATTATGTAAAGAATGATGAAATAATATTTTTTCACTGTTGTCCAAAAATAGTTCAGCAATATGTAGATGTCCAGAGAATTGTTCAAAGAGAAAATGCTATTTTTGGCAGTGTTTAATCAAGACATGCCGCTTTTAATTTAACTTGTTGCACTACATCAGATAAACAGTTCCCTTGTTTCAATGTGTTCTCTGAGTGCGACAATACCTCTGAGGCATTGACTCGTCCCTCCTGGAAAGAACAGCTGCTCGGGTCATGTGTACACAGGTTGCGATATTTGCACCAGTGGCAGCGAAAACTGCTGTTTACACAAGACAGACACCTGCAGGACAAAATGATAGCATTACTATACACTTATCTGAAAAAATTCATATAATGAAACCTAATCACGTAATTCATTTTAAAAACACTTCCTGCACACTGAATGCAGAGCACTCAGCTCCTTATTTTGGGCGTCCCTCTCGCTCGCTCTGTAATGCAGAGAAGATCGAAAAGGGCGAGGATTATAGCTTTCTGCTGAAATTGTCAGTCTGCTTTATGGAATCAGATGTTGCCAGTTTAGATGCAGACAGCATGATTAATAGCTTTCTCTTGTAGGTTACAATATAAAAGTATGGGCTATAATGAGAAGATCATCGCACTTGTGACGGTGTTATTCAAAAGATATATATATGTACATATGTGTATTTGTATATATACATGCACACACACAGTTTTCATTATGAAAATGAAAAGAAATTTTGTTTTCATAGTTGATGAATCACTTACTTCAATTTCGGTAGCCGTATGGAAAGAAATTTAATCCAGGATTATCATCTTAAATACATTCAGTGTGCAGAGTATATCCACTGAAGGCTTACGGTTGGATGAGGACAACTGTACACCATTTTAGTCTCATATTCTTTTGATGCACTTGAAGGTCAGTTGGGGATCAAAATTTTGCCAAATCAACCAAGTTGGACAGTAATTAATCCTATTTTGCCCAGCTTTGTAGTAAGAATGGAGGTGAAGTGTTGAGAGGATAACAAACTGTGTAATAAAACACAATCAAAAAATACAAATATTCTAAGTGATTTAGAATGTATTTATTGTACGGTACAGGTGTACCACAAGGACAACTGTAGAACCGCAATCAGCTCTTCTATACTGTGGCTCATAACATGCTACAAATGCCAATAAATGTAGTGGAGCGCCATTATATTTTGATGTTAATTACTGCCCTTGGCTGGTATGGACATAAAAGTGTGTGTGTGTGTGTGTGTGTGTGTGTGTGTGTGTGTGTGCCTCTGTGCGTGTAAGAGTGGTAGAAATGTTTGAGTGGAGGCTGTTCATAGATCTGGACTGGCTGGCTGCTGAAAGCTGATAATTAATTATAGAGGGTGATGTGATGGTGAGGTGATGGTTGTGGGGGAGGTGATCGAAGAGGTGCAGGGTTAGTGTGTTGGTCTAAAATATTAATCACAGGCGTTTGCAGGGTCACTGTACTGCTAATGAGGGTTGCAACGATGTGATGAGGTCTGGGCTGTTCTTTCAAATGGATTAATATTGTTATATCTTGGCACTTATGTCACTGTCAGAGAGCATTTGACTGGTGTGTGTACTTGTGTGTCTGGGTTTAACAATGGATCAATTGCACCCAAGTAACAGTACAGAATGTTTCCCTAAATTTGGCTGTTGCTAATTCGTGGGTTAGTCATTGCAGATGGATAAAAGGTATGGCTGGCAGTTGAAAAAAAATACAAAATGAAGCTGACTATTTTCAATTGTCCGTGCACTCAAAAGAAAACAAGTAACAAAGGATTTTAAAGTAACAGGTCCAGAGCTTGTGATTTGTCCTCTTTGTAGATTCTATGTTGCTGGGAAAACATACAAAGCACTGTTTTTCAGACCACATTTGAAGCCAGCACATCCTGCTAATTGGTATTCAACCTATTAAGTGTCACAGTTGGTGCAGTGGAGGCAGGTGGACCCAGATGCAGAGATAAACCAGCAGGCAAGAATCAAAGAACTAAACTGACTTCAATAAATAATACTGGGATCACAGGATGAAACGCATCTGCTTGAACACTGAACAGCAGTACAACTGAAAAGCAGCACAGAGGATCTGAGAAAATGGATATGAAAACATGGACCTAAAACAAACAAGCAAACAGACAAACCAGAAAACAGACCAGGTGTTGAGATAAGAGGAGAAGCATTTTGCTGATAGGTCAGGAAAAGCAAAAAACGGTAGGACCAACCAGGATTAAATTTACCTCAATACGAAGCAGGATTATTGGATTAGCAAGGTAATTCAGATTTTCCGGGAAATTTTCAGTCTCATAAAGGTATAAAATGACTGAGAATTCAGTCCCTCATGTCATGCTTGTTTTTCTGTTTTCGTTTGAGTGACTGTGTTCGATTTTAAAGTCATTTCGTTTTTGTTTTACATGCTTCTTCTTTTACTTTCGGATTTTCCCTTCAGGGGTCGCCACAGCGAATAAACTTCCTCCATCTAACCCTATTATCTGTATCCTCTTCTCTCACACCAACTAACTTCATGTTCTCTTTCTCTACATCCATATTTTTTTTCTTTGGTCTTCCTCTAGACCTGGTGCCAGGCAGTTCCAACCCCAGCATCCTTCAATCAATATATTCATCATCCCTCCTCTGTATAAGTCTGATTGAAAGAAGAGAGCAGAATCTGCACAGGATATGTAATAATGATTGTGAATTCTACAATTCCTTTCATTATGGGAACAACAGTTGAGCTCTGCACTGACAAAAACTTTAGTGGATTGTTTAGTAGATTGAACCAACCTTTTTAAATGATTTGACTGAAATGGCATAAGTATCAGTACCGATTTGGATTGGAAAACAGCCCAGGAAATTGAATTCAAAGATTGAGTTTATTTTATGGTCCACTTTAGATCTGGCGGGGGGCTTCATTCCTATTTTGGTCAGTCAAAGATATCAGTAGAAAAATTAAGCAAGAACAACATGACTCTCTGTAATTCACCAAATCAAATCTTCTAATAATGGGCAGTGCTAATATTATTTTCCTTCAACTGCCTGTGTAACTGAGTAAGATGTATTAAAAAAACAACTCAAATAGGCTGAGATTATTTTCAGTTAAAGCAAACCACAATTTCAAACAACGACAAGATTAATTTTAATGTGAAAGAGACAGCAGTTTTACCCCAAACTGTGCTGATCAGTTAGTGCATCCCCAGTAAACATACCAAATTCAAAGCCATCGTTTGGACCAAGAAACATTGAAAACAAGTGCAACACTGTCCAAATATATGACCTTCGGTCCAACAGATGGCCGGCACCAGGACTGGCATTAAACAACGCATGCAGACATGCCACCTAAGAATACCCCCAACGTTCTCTCAGCACCTGTTTCGGAACGCTTTTGTAGATGAAGTTAAGATTAGCATATTTGCTCAGAGTCATATCAATTATAATCTTCCCTGACTGGACACAAAGCTTATAATGCCGGGGCGATTTTTTTTTTTTCATTTTTACTCTTATTTTGTTAAAATACATTACTTTACTGACCCTTAAGGCTCTGTACCAAAGTTTAAACATCTCATATCTGACAATAAACACAGTTATCTGATAAAACACCTCAGGACAAACTAGGTTTGAAATGTTCTGTGACTCTGATAATTATCCGACTTGTAATTGTCGGGCTGGCAGATACGGACTGAGAAGCTGCTTGGTCATGCAGACCGTGGACCTACTAGGCAGCTTCCAGTGCACATATGAATAATCTTTTACATTCAAAATAAGCAGCTGCATAGTCAGAGTAAAATACATTTACTACAAAGACTTGCATAGATAATATAAATAGGGGGATTCTTAATAGAAAAATAGCAATATTTATATATATATATATGAGTGTGTGTGTGTGTGTGTGTGTGTGTGTGTGTGTGTGTGTGTGTGTGTGTGTGTGTGTGTGTGTTTTTTATATATATATTTTTTATATATATTTTTTTATATCAGCTTAAAAAAATATTT
>CAAKHD010034678.1:208312-219354 GCA_901007705.1 Fistularia tabacaria | reverse complement strand
GGGGAGGTTTTCAGTGGATTAGACTGTTTCTTCCCGGTTGGAGTCCAATTTGAAAATTTCTAACCCGCCCCCCCAAGGCCCCCCCCCCCCGCCCCCCCCCCACACACACACACACACACTTCGTTTTTCTCATCACAATAGCAGAACAAGCCCCCGTCTTCTGTCTGAACAGCCCAATATCTTCCAATCTTCTCATTTTAGAGACAAGACACATCTGTTAAGGGCTCATTTGACTCTCTGTGAACTAACATGCTTCCCTCATTAATCTCTCTTCTATCCCTCTATATCTTAACATCCTTAACACCAGTCTCATATTTGTTTCGAGGTTCTTTCCTATTCTCTAAATTTAAGATAGTGAGGATGTGAGATTGATTCTTATAAAATGTGCTTGTCTTGAAAATAAGAAACCCTCAAATCAGGACAACCAGTTCTTGTGATATCTGAGGGTAATAGAAAGGTTTGTCCTGTCTTGATATTAATCACAGATTCAATATGCTTTTACCCCTGTTGAAAAATATCTGCAATTATCAAAATAAATCTCACTCTTCTCAAGCAAGCACTTCCTAAATAGCAGATGTAGCTTACTTTTGCAGATTTTGTTGAAAATTTGGGATGTCAAGCCAAACTATTTCTTAATGTGCCACACTGGTGACAGGATCAGCCAAGAGGCGATCCTCTTTGTTTTGCCATCAACCGATGTCAATTGCTTTTGATTGCTTTCGCTGGTACTGACAAGCTAAAAGAAAAGTCTATTTAATTGAGGCCAAGTTAATTCAAAGGTCGTAAGAGGCTAGACTAGTAAATGAAACAAAATATCACAAAATTAATAAATAATTGTACGCACTGTGACACATGGCTAACTCATCGCTGTGGAAAATTGTACCATTCCAAGTAACTTTAGGCTAGTGCATTTGCCAATGTAAATTAATTTAATGTAAAATAATGTTTTGGCCTCCAGAACTTTCACCCAAATGAAGTTTGAATCAATAAATAGGCTGTTCACCTATTTAAATTTTTTTTAACTTGATTAGAAAAATACACATGTCCATCTCTCAGGTCACAAAGTGATGTCTGAAGCTTGTACCATGGACATCATCATTGAGCAGATTGAGGGAGATCAGTTTAATATAAACAGCATTTCATTTAATTCAGTTTTTAGTCTGCCTGCTTTTTGTGCTTGTAAACACAGCATTCCAACCTTATTCGGTTTTCTCCATCTCAGCTGCTGATTTTAAATGATAATTGTGGAACTGTAGGAGAAGTGGCAGCGCTGTCTGGGCTTTGTTTCTGTTTTGAGGCATTTGGGATATTTCAAGTTACTACTTGCACCGCTGATCCCAACCATTTCAGATTATAGACCTTTCCAAATTAAGTACCGGGTTAAGGTTAAACTGTAACGCTTGACAGAGGGAAAGGGATCTGCCAACTTTGTTGGAAATCCGCCTCTTCATGATGATCCCTGCCATAAGAATCCATGATAGATAGCTTTCCCTATGCCTGCAGTATTTAGTTTGATATTTCCCTCCCCAAGTTAGCTTGGCGCCCTGTCACAAATTTTATGAAATTGCTTTCTTACATCTGTCAAAAGTCATCAAATACACATTCCAACAACTCCAAAACACTCTACTGTCATTCTTGAGACTCATGCGGTCTCCATATTATCAAATATTGATACAGTTTCAAGACAATTCAATTTTGGAATCGAATAAGATGGCTGAACTTCTTTCCAGGCAAAAGTGGGTGTTCTAATCAGTGTGATTGCACGCAGTCTTTCATAACCTAGCTGTAATATATCTTATCAACTGCAAAGAAAATTGGCAAATAATACTGGTGTAGCAGTATCACTATAGTGCATCTTATAAGTAGAAGTCTATACACAAGATGGCAGGCAAGCAGTCTCTGAGGTGATCGTTCTAATCAGAATTTGTGATGAAACCATGAATTACAGCGTTTACCTGGTATGGCATTGATAAGTTATTCCATTGTATTTATGGTAGAGACAGATAGAAGGTAGAAACATCCATTTCCAACTTTTCATTGCATTTTGAACATTCGGTATATGTTAAAACTTAGCAAGAAAAAAACTTCAAATAAATAGATGTTTACATGTCTTTAAAAAAAGATTGCACATGAGAGGTTTTTTTTTTTCTTGGCAGGATTATAAGAAAAAAAAATTAGATTACAATTAAAGATGTGATGGCAGATTTTTATTTTAACGTAGAAATAATGGATATGCTAACATGTTTCCTGTTGGGAGACTATTGAAGCCGTCAGGTACTCCTCATGTAGCTCAGTAAGAAAGCCATTCTTCGAACAAAGTGATGCACATGTCCTACTTCTCCTGGCTCCCATACAAAATAGCTGATTAGTCTATTAGGAATGCACTCAACCTTCTGGCAGATGCATTAGAGATGCAGAAACTGTAGTTCACTTCAATAAAAAAAGCTTCAGTAATTTTTTTTTTTTCTCACTTTTGTCTCCCATCCCACACAGCATATGTTAAAACAAAAATAAATAGTGAATGCCCTCCAGGGAGAGCTATAATTCTGTCATTTCTCCTTGCACAGAACTAATCTTCTCTCGCAGGCATACATTTACTGTACGTATGGCTGTTAAAGGCTCACCATGCAGATTACTCATAAACCATGCTATGTGCATGGAGTGAAGGCAAAGTGATTGGTGGAGTGATAAGGGACTCACAGGAACACTATGTGCTGATACAGCAATGCTTTCTGGGTGTGTGATAATCGTCACGCAGCGGTCAATGTCTGTTGCAAATCGGAATGTGTCATCCGCTCTCAGACAACGATCTCTCCTTGAGCACCTGTGGAACGAGACCAAATTATTGAAAAATCGTTAAAGTACATACTGTATGTGTCTGTAAATATTTGCCCTTTAAAGTATTGTTTTAGATGCTAAAAATGCATTAAAAAAAAGTCTGCTGCAGGACATCAACTCTACTGAATATTCCCAATAATGAAGTGTAAATGCAGCCTTTTTAGGAAATGTGAGAATTATTTCCAGTATGTTTTATGGTGCAAAGTCAAACCCTCAACAGAGCTACAATGTAATATTTTTCACACTGTCTCAGTGATATAATGCGTCATTCATATTTCATTTTTTTGCTTGCATTTTTTGATAAGAACGCTTCTTATTCTCAAAGAAAAAAAATGTATCAGTTAGTTCCCAATTAGTTACCTTTTAAAATTGGCCAAATAATTGTCCAAGAAAACGCAAAGCAAATTTTACTAGAATGTTTCTCAAACCTGTAAAACCTTTATGGCAAGATTATTGTTAGTAATATTTTGTATGTGACAACCAATTTTCTTTATTAGATTTGTGTTATATGCTAACCCACAGGAACTTCTCCTTTCCATATTTTCTTGTTCCAAATATTACATGATGCCTGAGAATCAAAATATTTTGGGGGAACAGATGATTCAAATTGATATTATTTAATATATATATTATTATATTACATATAAAATCTACATATTATATGCATTGTACATAACCCACAGTAGCTGTGCTTGATTATGGACAAGATACAAATATGTCTGATTAATTATAACTAATGCATGGGAGTGTTTGGATATTGGAACTCATAATGCTTGATCACTGTCGTTTCCCCATTTAACTTTTTATTTATGCAGAGTAATTATCTAGGACAAAGGAAAAGTAAAAACACAAGTGCATGCCTGATCACCTCTTGGTGATGTGTTTTTTCGCTCTTTAAGGTATTTGTTGCAAATGAAGTATTGTTCTTGAGCCCACTTTTGTTTTTGTACAGATAGTGAATCCTGGTATGACAGGGGTTGAGTTTCTTGCTGTTTTTTCTTGTGTGAGGCTGTCTACACTTACACAGCCACTGCATTAAAAAGAATGGGTCTCTCAGCTGCAGTGTTCAGGCTTTATAGCAAACTGGAAAGTGTTTTTTTGCCCAACATCATGCACACAATGAGGGGAGACAGTGCTGCTCTCTGATGATGCTGAGAGGGTGGCATGTCCTGGGAGACCTCAAAAGGCACAGAGGAGTCTGCTGTAATTACAAAATAATATGAAGTCTGAATGGAAAAGCGCTGATAGCAGTTGCTGCCTCGGCTCCTTGAGGCAGATCAGAGCCACATGTGTATAGTCAGTCGTAGTCTGACCACTTATCAGCTGAAGTGCCTCTGCTTTTTTGCAGCAAGGTTTGTCTGATGGAGTCATTTCATTCCCTTTCCCTCCTCCAACCAACACCACGAATCAAATGCACACACTTAGAAATGTGCACATGGTATCAGCTTGATGTGACCATTTTTTTTAATCAGTCAGTCAGTGAAGCTCCTCTGATATTGTCACACCAAGACAAACTGCTGGATGATCTCACCAAAAAATGGGAACTGACCACGACTTAATAATAGGGTATTTTGTGTTTCTAATTATTTGATGACACCGGGAAAATACTCCAAAGGTAAATTGAATAGGATCTTATTTCACGGAGGCATGTTGAATAGTAGGAGACTCCTGACTCTGTGATTTCAGTGCTCACCATTCGTAATATTTATGTATTGTACAGCATTTGGACAGGATTGCCATTGTATCTAATTTAGAGCTGTCCACCTGGCACAACAGGGGACACACACAAGTTGATAAATGGTTCTTGGTGTAATATAATGACAATTTATGCTTCTGGGTGGATTGTAACGACTGTTTCCACAACAAAATGTTTTTTGTTTGTTTTGTTTCTATTGCTTGAAATATCTTTTCAGAAACTGAATCCGGGATTCATGTTGGCTTGCATGAGGGATGGGGACTTTATGTAGCTTTGTTCCCTGAAATTGCAGTTACGTCATCTTCACCATGATATATGGACTCGTAAGAGCCTTCTTTGCTCACTTTCTTCATTATATCCAGTTTTCCTGTCTTGGCAATCAAATAAAGGAAAAACAGTACCCTCTGAGGACACAGCTAACTCTTGAAAAAAGGCTTTTCATTCATCTAAGTCATCAGTCAATAAAGCCCACAGTTTTATTCTGGTCATATGTGTCAATGATGACACATTAATAATAATGCGAATGTTACTGTAGTGTTTTAATGTTCAGGCCACTTGAATACCATCAAAAGCAAAAAAGCATTGAGTTGGGTAGTATGCAGCGGAAAACCATCTTTGTTTTGGCTGTGTCTAAGGTAGAAATAAGAAGAATCATCCAGAGGCAAATCCCCCCTGCCAAAAAAAGAAAAAGTAGTTTCTTTCTAAAACTTGAGGGATTTTAACTCAAGCATGCTGGCTCTCAAGAAGAGCCGCCTATCTATTTCCCGATAAGTGCAAGCTAATTTAAATAAATGGCACAATGAGACTCTGACAAAGCCCGCACTCAGGGAAAGAGGCAAAACAACTGTTTAATGAGGCAATTTAGATTAAAACAAAAGATGTTGTTCCTTCAGGCTAAGTGGTGATTTAGCAACATTGAAAGCTGCAGTTAAATGACGCTGATCATCATCAAGATATTGCTCACTGAAATGCAAACGTCATGATGAAACTGGGATAAATCCCTCACTTAGGTCAGCTTCAAACACAGCGGTCCGATTCAGAAACACAGGGTTTTAATCCCCTGAATCCCCTTTGCTCTGTATCGAGGCATTATGCAAGCTAACCTGCAGGTCATATAATTAAGATGGAAGAGACAAGCTTGGCCTGCCAGGTCTAAAATGTTTCCCAAAGAGCTGCAGTTGGTAGACCTGCTGCCAAGCTAATCCCTTGCTTCTCCATTAACACCGGTCGTCCAATCATCTGGCAGACAATGAAATCTGGTGGACATGCAGCATCTGCTGTTCTGAACAACATTATTTAAGAGGGATCACACTGTTCCAACCCATTCTTTCCTATGATAATTCTCTCAGCTGTTGCTAATGGCGTTATCCAAGGAGCAGAAGACTTCCTCAGTTATTCTAAACAGTACATATCGTATAGCCACGTGTTCACGATCATTTCTCTTTGCTCTCTGTCGGCTGCTTAATGAAGGGTAGTGTTACAGCTTTAGTCCCTCGGATACGGAAGGGGTATGTTCACGGTGTAGAGAGGAGAGAACTCACATGTTCTGCAGGACACACCAGCCACAGTGGGGGTCACTGGAGCTCAGACACTCAGCACATGTGCTGTACTGCTCACAGGCCTCCACGGGGACCTGGGTCACCTGAAGAGGAAGGAATGTGAACATCTGTTAGAGAGTGAAACATAGGAAAGATCAGAAATGTTTAAATCATGGAAAAGAAATAGTCAGCACAAAACAATTTATTTTGATAGAAATTAAACACAGCACGCACCTCCCTTTGCATACCATGTGGGTATACTATGCCTGTGTACGGTTGTGACATTGTCAGAATTCCCACGGGCATTAGAAATAGAGCTGGAATGTTTTATGGCAGTCTTTTCCCAGGATCACTGAGGCGCTTTTTAAAATTAGCTATTGTATGAAATATGAGGTGTCACTGAAATTCTGGTTGTATTTCCTCAGTCTTATCAGCAGTGAACGGGCAGTTTATAGCTGAAACAGTCTATTTATGAATAGAAACTACATTTGCGAGAATTCTCGTTAAAACTAGGATTTTAAACCCTTTTCCTCAGTTGCATGTTCGTGTGGTCCATTGTCAGGTCCCAGATATTTAAGTACCGGTAAATAAAAAGAAAAAGATTGAAGCGTTAATGGGGAAATTATTTGCAATTAATTTATACCTTTTCTGCTACAAAAATAACTAGACAGGCATATCACACATGTTTTTATACTTCATTTTATGTGTAATTTCATGTGAAATGCTGAATTTGTGCACCATAGACTCAAAACAGTACGAGTAAGACAATTACCCATCAGTAGGTAGTAAATATGAAGTTATATCCTGAAGGTGTTTCTCATTTCATTCTAAAACGTTAAGTGAAAAAAGGTAAATCAGTTGTCAGTAATTATTTTGTTCTTCATTCTCTCTCTCTCACTCACTCTCTCACTCACTCACTCACTCACTCACTCACTCACTCACACACCTATTTAATCTCTGCACAAAGACACAAAGCCATTTTGCATTAAAATGTGTCATTCTATTTGTTGGTATGGGTTTACAAATAAAACTTGTATCATAAAATAAAGATTACAAATTCAGGCAGGGTCATGGTATTTATGAGTACATTTACTCCATTCATCCTGTTTTTGACAATCAGCCAAACAAAAGAAAAATACTGAATGTTAGACTGTCAAATTGCAGACTTGTTTTAAATATATTGCTTAAATGTCAACATTGTTCTCGA
This sequence comes from Fistularia tabacaria, assembly GCA_901007705.1. Lineage (NCBI taxonomy): Eukaryota > Metazoa > Chordata > Actinopteri > Syngnathiformes > Fistulariidae > Fistularia > Fistularia tabacaria. The sequence goes on along the minus strand of CAAKHD010034678.1, from coordinate 212,075 downwards.
AGTGTCCACCCTTCACTTTGAAAAATAATTTTTAAAAAGTCGCTTCAATGAACCACGGATGAGTCAATGAAAACATATTACCAAATATACTGGAAGAACAATAGAACTCCACTGCACAAAATTTGATTCAATATCTTTTTTGGAGTACATCGTCCACCAATGAAAAACAGATGACATCAGAACATGATTATTTTGAAAAGTGTGTTTGATATGATTTGCTTCTTTTAGATTTAGACTTGCCTTCCTACACGTGTCACACACTTACACGCGCACATGCACAAAGAGATGGTCAGGCAGCTGATGCTCCAAGCTCCTGCTCCCACTTCCACACACACATGCTGATAAACAATAAGCTTTTCATGAGGTGCCTTGAGAGACACTGCTATTGTTCCACCAGTACCAACCCTGCATACAAAACAAGGCTAGAGCTACTGGTGGCGCCTGATTTCTATACATTATTATTATTGTTAGAGGTCTGGATGTATGATGCAAGCAATTTCCTGATGTAAGCAATAACAAATGAAGAGTGGATTAAAGTGTCTCTGGTGCTCTAATAGCATAAGTGGGTTCTTTCTCAGGTCTGTGTTGGCAAAATGGATTATCTACTTCTCCCCATGAAAATAACTTTCTTTTTCCAGCAGTTCCAAACCCATTTGGTGCATGCCATTAGCGAAATGAAGCTGAAGCAGAGGGTGGGTAGGGAAGGGGGAGGGGTGCTTAGTCCACATCTGACGCAGGGAGAATAATCTGTGAATTGTTGTGGACTAGAGCCGGTATAAACGAATAAAGTTGTGAGCACAGCTTTGGAAAGAGGAGAGAAGGCTGACTTACATGTTGAGTAAGATCAGGAGAGAAATGTCAAATGTAAATGATAGCACTTTGGCATGCAGATTAGTCCCTTTAGTGTTTTCTGAGGATTAAGTTTTACATTTTTACACACAAAGGATGTTTTAGAAGTCTAAGTTAATGGTTTGTCTGAAACCACAGATTTTGAGTTGACTCGTGTCCTCCCTGATTGTTTGAAGTAAACAAAGTTCACAACATTTGCTCTATAATAAGAAGAAAACTAACACTTTATTTACAATTAACACTAAAATGCACTATCGAGCTGCTGTTGTGATGATTCCTGTTCTTTGGAGTTGCTTTCTGCATGCTTCATTAACAACCCCTCCCTCTTTGAGCCCAATCTGTTTTAATACCTCCACTATTTCATTTGTTGTTTTTTCTCCTTTGTTTGCCATGAGGGTGTCACGCTGATTGGCTAATAGATCTAAGTTTTATCTGAAAAAGGACACTGGAAACTGATTCATAACAGATGTAAATATAATCTGTTTAAGATCTGGAAGATATTAAAAAGATGTACATATTTTGTGATAAATACTTTAAAACCACATGTAGATACTGTCGAAGACTACCAGCGGGTCCTTGCGGAAAAAAAAAGCAATCTCAAGTAATCAAATTATCTTGTCGATGTGAGGCTACTGCATGTTTACAATAATAAGCGTGAAAATTGAAGGAAATTTCAGTATTGTTCAAACCAGAGGATATCTCTCCTGACTGGAGTGATTGTTAAGAATTGTAATTGACTGGCGTACTAAATAAGATTTTAGATCAGGCGTGTGTGTAGTTGCAAAGCCTATTTTATAAATAACATTTAAAAAAAAAAAAGGGTCAAAATCATAAACTTGCAGTTGGATATATAAAAGGGACACGAGGTTTCTGCGACAAAGTCTGGTGTTTTATTGATTCAGTAACATCAACTGAATTTTTGACTAAATGTAATTACTGCCATTTGTCTGCTTGACCAAAAACACAAACATCCCCAAAGAAATTGAAAGAAAAGCACACAGGGGGTATAGAGGATCAGAATGACTCTGTTCAAGATCAAGATATGTTCTTGTTTGCATGATCAGTGAAACAATTGAGAAAAAGGGGGTTTGTCAGACAAGGAGAAGATCAACCAAAATTTCAGTTGCCCTGACAGCATCATTTCTAGCTCTTTCACATTGGAACTGATGTCTGACACAGATGCAGACACCACTGAGAGCAGGTGTGCACCATCCCCGTCATTTCAATCATCAACCTGGTATTCACATAACCTGTTGACGACTGCAGCCGTGTCTGATCACACCAACTCATTCCAGACTTCATAGTTAGTTTACCATCTTAAGTGGAGTTTCCTCTTCAATGATATCATAGCCTAAAACACACTTAACCCAAACAGGATGCATGCATATGGGGAGGGGAGATAGACAGAGAGTTGGAGTAGATTTCAAGCACTGACTTTACATTTTACAGAGTGGCACTTTGAGAGATTGCCCTGAAAATCCTCTGCAGCAGCCCCTCCCCTCTCTCTATAAGGTTTAATGATTTAGCCATCGTGACATGATGTTTTTGTGTTTAACATCACAAGAGCATTTCTATTCTTAGAAATGATCAAACTGAAGACATGTAATCAGGAAAAAGATCGACTGTAAATATTCTGTCCATATCAATAATGGCCTTCAAATTATGTTTCAGCGCAAGTGCTTCCACACACTCACATACGCATGCACACACACAAACAAGCACACATATCCAAGCACACTGATTCTTCTTCCTCCCTCCTTACTTTTCATCACCATGCTAACCCTCGCCATTAGACAGAGAGGCTCATTGTTATTCCACAAGGGTCGGCTGCGCACAGCCAAATCTGTCTGTGCTTCACTCCTCACTCCACATCATTCCCGTATTGTCAGGCTCCCAGGAATCCAAAAATCTCTCATCTCTGGAATCCACTGGAAGTGTGAGAAATCGTAGAGTGAAGTCCTCTCCCCGGGGATTCCTCACCCAAGCTGTGGAAGAGTCTGATGGGAAGACTGAGCAAAGATGGAGAAGGGGACAGAAAATGGGATCTGTGCTCTGAACTCCTGAGGGCTACAAAGCCAAAGCTGTTTTAATAGTAAAAAGAAAGAGCTTGGCCGAGCCGGGTTTGGCTTGTGCTGGGTTATTATGTGTCACTAGAGGAGAGCTGAAGAGAGAAGCTGGCTATATCCTTGAAGGAAGCATGTGTCTCTCCTTGAAACACCAGAGCTCATCAATAAGTGATGCCTTGTCTCTTCCAGTCTATCACACAGAAAAAGGAGCTGCCTTGATTTGTTTTAGAAGACAGTTAGCAAACACAATACCGCCTGCGTTCTCAACCTGTCTTCAAATAACATCTCTTGCTTCCTTAAATTTGGTGCTTTGGTAGGTTTTCTGCAGAAGTGTTTTTCAAGCTTCTTAAAAAAAAAAAAAAAAAAAGACCTCTATAAAATTGCAGTCCTGGTGCCCTTTGCCTCTCTGCGCCGCAACTCTTGCTCACAGCGTTCCAGCAGTCAGAAGACAAGTGAGAGCAGCGATAGGGGCTCTTTTTTGGCTGCAATGAAACCTAATCCCATTACACAGTTTCATTCAGCGACGCCAAAATAATCACTTGATGGGAGTTGAAAAGTGATTACCACTGTTCACTCTTATCTCCAATGACTGCAGAGAGTATCGTCCAACGACAACAACAGCAATCGTGCGCCCGTGTGATGGAAGGCCAAGAGAGGAGCAGACCAGGGGGGATACAGACACGTAGAAAAAGCCAGTAATGTATTTTAATTGTGTGTGTGTGTGTGTGTGTGTGTGTGTGTGTGTGTGTGTGTGTGTGTGTGTCTGTTTGTGTGCGTGTGTTTGTGTGTGTGTGTATGTGTGTGTGTGTGTGTGTGTGTTGGTTGTACGTGTGTTTTAGCTATTGTGT
>CAAKHD010034678.1:188990-208292 GCA_901007705.1 Fistularia tabacaria | reverse complement strand
GACAGACATGTAGAAAAAGAGAGTAATGTATTTTTAGTGTGTGTGTGTGTGTGTGTGTGTGTGTGTGTGTGTGTGTGTGTGTGTGTGTGTGTGTGTGTGTGTGTGTGTGTGTGTGTGTGTGTCTGTTTGTGTGCGTGTGTTTGTGTGTGTGTGTTTGTGTGTGTGTGTGTGTGTGTGTGTGTGTGTGTGTGTGTGTGTGTGTGTGTGTGTGTGTGTGTGCGCGCACGCTGTCTGCAAAAGATTCAAGCGATGTAAGGTGATTCGCATGGATAAGTAATTAGAACAGTGGTCCATCCTCTAACACACAGCTTGTATATTTAATAGTTCCTTCTGTACACAGACAGTCTGAATGTTTCCCTGAGGGATGTAAAAAAAATGGGGGATAAGTCATAAACATCTGGTAGGACTGTAAATAAATAAATGTATTATCAACATAAATTAAAGTTTATGATTCCACACTATCTTATAGCTGCTTCCCATATTTGATGCAATGTTGGTATCTTTTACAGAACTGAAACCTCTCTATTTGCCAAATACTGCTTAATTGTATTCTAACAAATCTAAAAGTGACTGATTTTGCAACGTCTTTGCACTCATGGCTTAGATAATCTAGAGCATGTCACTCAAGGACCTGTCAATTTGGCAAACACTCACTGTCATACAGACAGGAACACAGTTGTTTATAAATCAAAGATGGCTTCACTGTTCCCTACATCCCTTTGCCACTTAATTTTTCTACTGACAGCAGCATCAAAATGAAGGCATTTCCTCACCTGATTGTCAGACATGACATAGAGGGAGTTCTTGTCCAAGGAGAAGGCCATATCCCGGAGGATGGGGCTGCTATCCTTCATCACAGTCACTGTCTCATACAGCACTCCTCCCTCAGAAGGACCGTCCACCCTGATCTACGAAGGCAAAGAAACACAGGGGCAATTACACAGTCATTTCTGGACAATCTCACACAGTTATGTGAAGATGCGATGACCTCTTGGTGGCATACGTTTGAATGGATCGTCAGTGGGAAGTCAGACTGGATCTCTGAAAACCAGAGCATTTTACAATACATTTCAGCTCCTTCTATCAAACTAAGTTCCAGTACTATCCTAAGATTCCTCTCCTCTGTGGTAAATGTCAAATAGGGTTTTGCTGCTTCCCATGCTGGCCACTTTCCTGATCATTTTCCTGGTTCTTGAACACTTCCAGACCCTGTCAAAATCTGCCCCAACCTCATAGTTACTTCAAAACCTGATGTGTAAATGCTTTTATAATTGATTTTCATTGGTTTTGTTGCTATGTCAGAATGATGCAGACCGAGAGAAAGCAATTTTGGGACCTCACGCAGACACAGCTCAACCACTGAGCCAAAGTTTTCAATTTTACAGTTTGGTTACATTTTGGCCACACAAATACTTGCTATGTTCCTGGCAATGACACCAAGTGGTACAGTTTAGGAAGTCATCATGGTTTGGACTCAAATACTATGAGTCAGTACTACAATGGCAAATTTTCATTTCAAAAAAAAAAAAAAAAAAAAATAGGATTTGGGAAATTGGATCCTGGAAATGTTCTTATAACCACTGCCTACTGCTCTGCCGCATCTTGAATCCATTTGATCTTCTTAAATAAATCTATAACAAACTCATTTAAATGCTGTTCGGAGAATTTTGACCAATCATCCAGTGAGCTAACCTCTAGTGGTACATTTGTCAAGGAGATTTGAAGTGTTGTAACCTTTAGCTTAGCAGACCAAAAATTTGAATTTTGAATATGACACCGTCATCAACATTACAGTACTACCTGGACAGTAACAGTGTTTTTGAACAAGTTCAGCCAGTCATACTTGTGTTTGTGATGATTATATGTCTATGTTACAATCATTACTAAAACAAGCCGTTGACTATCACCTCAAATGCTCATTTGAGGAGGGGATGAAGCTGACCCTTCTTATAATCTAAAGTTATGTGAAAATAATGAAAGGCTGTGTCCATGAAATGCATGACAGAACAAGCTCCTATCACACTCTGCAGAATTTTACTAGAATTGTGCTCAAAGTATAACAGTATCTAGTTTGACATGTTGTTTCCTTCAAAGTACTGTAAGTAATTATTCTATGCCTTGACAGAGAGGTTAAAATTCCAAAATAAAATTAAAATACACAAAACATTTTTTTTTTGCGAAAAACAAACTACTAACAGTGAATAAAACATTTTCAAACACTAACAAACTTAATCCTCACTAGTGTTCCCATATTAAGTGTTAAGTCCCATATTAAGTTCCCATATTAAACTTCGAAAAGCAAAGTAAGCCAACACAAGAAAAGTCAGCAGAGCAGGTCATCCTCCAGTCAGAACACTGACAATTTCATTCCCTGCTCCTCCTTTCTGCATGTCCCAGTGTCTTCGGGCAAGACACTGAACCCAAACCTGCCCCCGTTGCCCCACTGGTTAGCGCCTTGCATGGTAGCCCTGTCACCAACAGAATCTGAGAGGTGTGTGTGTGTAAATGGACAAATGCTATCTAGGGTAGTGTAAAGTGCTTTGAAACTGCAAGGTGTGAGAGCCCTCTTTAAGCTGAGACCATCAAGTGGGACTAGTGTTTATGCTGATGAACTGACGTCCACTTTTCATACCTGATTGAAAGTGATGACAGTATCTCTGGTTGAAAGTTCATATTCGTATTAAATAAGAACACAGAAAAATTCTCTTCTTGCAGATTTTTTTCCTGCAAATGATTTATAATATAATTCATGTACTTGCTTTGATGACTCCACCTACTTCAACTTCAATACTTGTGTCTACAAAATACTACGTAAACTCAGCACTTTGCAAAACTGCTCATATCAACACTATACCCTGCGGTAACTCCCTCAACCTTTCTATTGTAGTTATACCAATTTCGTATATTTGTAAAATTAGTTTTTTTAATTCAACATCTGGACATCCCAAGCTCTGCTTTGGGTTTGTGAGTACAGGGACAGCTTTTTATTGTATTTCAGAAGAATCATACGAGCACGAACGCATCACCAGATTAAGACTCAGGTTTCAGTAAACTATTAACATTAAGGGAAACAAAACATGGTAAAAAAAACAGTTGCACAAAATATCTTCTTCTTCAAACCTTGTCGACAAATAGACATGTTGCATCTGATAGTGACCAATGAGCTGTAAATAAACTCTCCAGTGTGGCAATTTATTAGAACATTAGCTTATTAACAGAGAAGCTGCTTATTTGAAATGATACATTAACAACCCAGCCTCTGCCTGGGTTGTTAATGTATCAGAAAAAGAAAGAGACAAAGACACATGTATAAAGTAAACTACAAGAACAGTAGAAAAGGGTTCTGAAATGAACTTTATCATAAATGTTTCATAGCAGATGCTTCCATACAAATCAAAAGGCTCACATGGTTTACTAGGGGTGATCTGAGATGAATCACATTCTGCAGCCTTCTGTGACCTATTGCAGAGTTTGCCTGTTATAGTGATCTTTATGATTTTAATTTGAGAAAACTATCAGCATGCGTTCCCACTTGCTCTCTCAGCCTCACTTTACATTCCATCTGGAAACCACCTGCGTGTGTGTGTGTGTGCGTGTTTGCGCATGGAGACATTACAGTTCTTTCTCGATCTAATGTACTGCATTTACTGTATCAGTTTTGTTAGAATATATGTGGTATGTTGTATTGGGAGAATCGCTCACTCAATAGCAATCTTGTTAGTGGTGATTTTTTTAAATTTGTTTTTTCATATAAATTCTGTGAGCAAGTTAGCCAGCGGCATTCATCATATTATGGTCTTGCCTCATCTTTAAAACAGTCTTAAATGTTTGATAAGTCATCCCGCCGTGAGAGTTAACTCATTACGTGCCCCATTAAATTTTACGTGTTTTCAATGTCCATCCCCCTCTTTGAGTATTTGTTCCAGACAGTAAATGGAAGCTTTATAAGCAACAAGTTCCCTCTCAGCTTTATGTCATTGGATATATTTTAATATGCAGAAACAATTTGTAACTGACCTCTGTTTCATGGGACCATAAAAAAAGGAGATAAGTGTACTCTTTCCCATCACATGGACTTATCTAATTGATTTCTCATTTTAACAACTCATAACTTGTGTACACTCACAACTGAAGAAGTGCACAGAGATTCTCATATTATGGGTTCGGGAAATTTTGGCCATCTGTTTCATATCATAAAGTTCATATCACTAAAAGGGTTTTTCTTATGTCTTTATTGGACAAGACAGTGAAGAGACAGCCAGGAAACCAGGGATAGAAGAGCTGGACCAGGAATCCAACCCAGAATAAGAACCCATTATAAGATATGTTTTAATAAACTTAAAAAAAACTAAAAAACAACAAAAATGGTTACCGTAGTATGTTTATGTCCCATACTTCATTGTATTGTAATTGGCTTTCATTTTGACACTAACTGGGTTTACAAGTAGGTGAACTGTGATTTATACAGATCTCAAAATGCAACTTCCTCATTTGAGGACTCAGTGTCAGAGGAAGTTAAAGACCACCATTTGTCAAATTAGTCCAAAGGTTGTCCATTGGTCCACTTTTTAACTATGCTAATGCTACAATGTACTTAGTAGTAAGCTATGATATCAAGCACAGCCTTGAAACTGGTTTCTCCCCGTTAAGGCAAGCTTGTGAATCAATTATCCCTCACATTTTTTTACATTCATTTCAAGTTTTCATGTCTGTCTTTCTGTGGTCACTCTTTGGTTGTCTCCATTAGCACAACCAAGACATGGCGCATTCATTGTAAATGAAGAATGAAGAGAGGGAAGATAAAAGAAAGATGAAACTTCTGCTATTCAGTAGTCCAATCAGCCAGTGTGACTTTGACCCAAACCCACCCCTGAGGTTGTAGCCATGACGCGTTTGAGCTCTGAGACGTGTTCAGTCATCTCAGCCTTAATTTGACTTTGAAATGACTTTCAGTCTGCAATCTTTTGGGGCTCATTAAATGCAAGCAGAGAGAACAGATGCCCATTAGTGAAGGGTTTTCGATTCTCTTCTCCCACCTCTGCCAACAAACAAGATGTGTGGTTGCAGCAATACAAATTAAAGTGGAACTTATTTCCTATTGCCTATTTTCAACCAGCTATATGTCTTTGCATAGTGGAGCCATGCAAACAATGTTTAAGTACCCTGAATGTCTATATGCAGAAGTCCCCACTTGTCTGACGGATTGCACAAAATGCATCATTCAATACTCAAGTTGTTTTTTTAAAAAATACCAATACAACAAACAGCTTCAGAGCAAAACAGCCCATCCACTGTGTCGTCACTGAAGCCAGCGGGGCAACACAAATTGAAGGGCTCCGACACTGTTTAGTTAGTGCCATGAACGAATTAAGGCCTGTGAATGGCTTCAGAAAAACATGAGCGCCGTGCATTTGCCAATGAGCGCACCCTTTTTCTCGAGTGATGCATCGTCATTTTAGCAAATATATGCACCTTTCTACCACAGAGACCTTCTTTGCAGCAGTAATTCACTTCTTAGCAGGTCTGCCACCATATTAAGTGGTTAACTGCTGTGCGAGCTGTCAAATGCTTTTTAAATCCAGTAATATAGTGAGCTCTTTACTATTGCAGCGTTGAGTTGTAAACTATCCTGACTCCTGTACGAATAGAGCATTTATATCAGCATTCAGTCAGGTCAAGATAGAATTTCAAGAAATGATCTGTTGGCTTTTGCACGGAAGGCTGCAATGTTTTTCAAAGGTTTGGACAAGCAGCAAGAATAACTGTCACAATCTGAGGACATTTCAAAGGAGAGTTTCATATCAGTGAAAGGGATTGGCAGAAAATGCTATCAAATCAGAAAATGAATCAGTGAAACAATGCACGAAATACATTAAGCTCATCATTGTTTTATGATCTGCAGGATTAGCTTGCTTCCAAGAAAATAATGCTTTAATTGTCACAAAAAAGTTTGAATGGTTTTAACAGGTAGTTGACATTATATATTCTGCATGCGAGAGGGACAAAGTACAACTGTTCAATGTCGCAAAATCCTTCTATGCTGGGATAATGGTCAAGGCTTTCACTGCTGCCTCAATGGCTTAAGGATGGTGGAAAAGTACATCCGCTCCAGAAATTGAAAAATGGATGGAATACTTGTTACAAATCGTATCTCATGAACTCATATTAGCTCAAGTCAATGATCAAGACAAGACAATTAATTAGGTAACTTGACGTCATTGTTGCTATCAGCATTGATAGGAAATGCTTGATGACTCTGTTGCGTTACTGTGCTTGCTGGTGGTTGTTTTTGTGTTTTAGGCATATTACGCATAAGCCTCTTAAAGTCTAATGACTGTATAAATTCCATTTGCTTATATTTGAATGGGTAAATAGTGTAATGATGAGATCCTAAACTACAATTAATAGCCCGTTGTGTATCATTAAAGCAGAGAGGAGTACTTTCTCCCCTGATTATAGTCAGTGTTAAGCTTTCCGCTGAGTTACAATAAAGATAAACCTCCTTGTGTCTCAAAAGGCAACATTTTATGGAAATACTAAGGAAAGGTCTCAGTACAGCTTACTCGTGATGAATGTTCATTCAGTGTGGCTGTCTGGAAGAAACCAGAGCTACTTTGATGTTCATTTATTTAGCACTGTCAAGATCCCTTGCAGCCCCCAGTTTTGTCAAGCCAGCAAAATAAAGCCTGTAATAATAATGAGACAGGCAAGTTAAGATGAAGCATGAGTGTGTGTTGACAGTGCATGTGTCCATGAGCGTAAGGTGTGGTGAAGTAGCGCAGGAGCCTTTCGGGGCAATGCTGATGGAGAGAATGAGGATAGGGGCGCCCAGGCGCTTCCAACACCTGCTGCATTTTGCGTATTACACTTGCATATCTTGATGAAGCCCCTGAAAGTTTTTTTACAGTGTGATCGAACCCAGATAATATATGGATTTAATTTGAGTCAACATTAGACTCTCCTGGATTGCTTCCGTGACAACCAAACTTCCAAATTACTGCCTTTATTGCCAGCATTTTTCATCCGTACACAATTTTCCAGAGAAGGTTCCATACTTTTGTTTTCTTGCTCTCATTATTAGAGATCATCTCACTGGTGATAACATCTCTGGCTTGCATCATCATGCAATCATCATTTTGACACATGGAATCTTTGGATGAAATGTGAAATAAGAGAAGAACTCCTGAATTAAGTATGATAGCTTGAGGGAAAAAAAAAAAAAAACTAATCATCTATGCAACCCCAGGTTGAAGCCCTAATTAATTTCTAGAGAGATTGGATCATTAACCATGTGATGCAATTACAGGGAAGCTGAATGAATTCCTCAAACGCACAACCCTCAATAAATGTACATTGAGGACTATTCAGTATGATTGTACCAGGCCATCTCCCTGTTTGAATGTATTGAGGCCTATGAACTTGGGTGACCTCGCCACCCAGTTCAAATCTAACTACAAAAGATTTTGAAAGCATGCCAAGCCTCTCTCTCTCTCTTGCTCTCTCTTTCGTCCTCAATCCCCCCTCCCCCCTCCGCATCATACACAGCGGTGTGATAGTCTCTCAATCGGGACAGTCAATCAATACAAACTGATTACATGATTGGAACCCTTGGGTAAAAAAAAAACTTCATCAATCAATCATGCCTCCAGGCAGCTCTGCCTCTTCAGTTGTCAGCTCCAAACAATAGCGGAGTTGTGGGTGTGTTTGTGTGTTGGGGGAGCAGGGGGAGGGAGGGTTGAAGGGGACTGTCATTTTTTCATAATGGTACTCCGACATGTTGCATAGACAGAAAAAAACATATCAATATGTTGTGGCAGACACAAAGGGGCGTGGCTTCTTGTCCCACGAGACAACGGGCTGAGGGCGTGGTTTAGGTAGGGGGCATTCTGGTACAAGGAAGATGACTGTTTCTTATTGGTGTTTAAGGAATAAAGTTACAACTCGCCTTCGTCTCCACAATCCTTTCTACAAAGACCGCGTTGGTGTCCAACGTGGCCCACTCGGACAGAGTGAGGGACCACACTTCAACCACGTCGCCCCGACTCCCACAGCCGACTGTTCCCGTTGAGGCTTCGGCTTCCACTCGGAGTTCTGGCAGAGCGACCCGGCCTCCTGGTTCTAGCACGTTGAGGCGCTTTCCCACCTTTGTGGAATTTACTCGGACGATGCCAGATACTACCGCGTTGTCACTGCGCTGGACCAGCAGTCCACGAGGCGAGTTTTGCAGCCGTTGTGCGACCCACCACAACAGGGTAAATACAGTGCCCTCAAAACAGCTTCTGCTCCGGTGGTGCAGTCTGTCTGCCCTGTAGCGAATTTGGGTGATGGGACCACCTTGGACTTGATGGACAACATGTTGTCGCTGCATATCTTCCTGCACCAGCTTCAGTCTCCAGTTTGCGCGGTCTTGCCTAACTCCCAGTGTCTGGCCACTGGTGAACGCCAGAGTCTGACATTTTTTTCCACGGACGCCATTTAGAGTGGGATTTCATGATCGCCATCACGGTCTCCATCATTGGCGCGGACTTCCTGTGCACAAATGGTCTACTCATAGACGTGACGAGCCACTGTTTAATTGACACAATGTCTTTTGCCACTTTTCCATGTGTGACAGGGGGTGCTGGGCCACTAGCACATGCTAACTTTTTTGCATCCTAGGCTGTTTATCAACGTTTGCTAGTGGATTTCCCGTCACTCACTACACCCACCTTTTCCACCGCATCTACTAAATAGAGTGTGGAGCATTTCATCCCCACGATGGAACCTCCTGTTTTCACACGGGCGTGGCGCCTTGACGCGGGTAAACCAGCAACAGCTAAGGAGGAGTTAGTCACCATGGAGTGTCTGGGTATCGTGAGGTGGCTCCACATGGTGGCTAAGACTGATGGGTCAGGGCTTCCCTTGCCGCGACTTTCGCTGTTTGAACAATGCCACTGCAAACAACCGCTAACCAATCCCCCACATTTAGGACTTCTCCGTACGGCTGTCAGGTACCCCTGTCTTCTCTAAGGTGGACCTGGTGCGTGCTTATCACCAGATGCCCGTGAGCATGGACGACGTGCCCCAGACCACGGTGATTACCCCATCTAGGCCTTTTGAGTTTCCTCGCATGCCTTTCGGCTTGAAGGGAGCCGCTCAAAGCTTCCAGAGGCTCATGGACTCGGTGCTGCGTGACCCTGCTTTTGTGTTCGTCTACCTTGATGACATACTGGTTGCCAGCCCATCGGCTGGTGAACACCTGGAGCACCTGACACAGGTTTTCTATTGTTTAGACAAACACAGCCTCATAGTCAACCCGGCTAACTGTCAGTTCTGAGTGCCGGTGATTGACTTCCTGGGTCATAGCATTTCGCCACAAGGCTCAGTCTCATTGCCTTCAAAGGTTAAAGCAGTAGCGGAATGTCCTCGCCCGGCCTCGGTTAAGGCCTTGCAGGAGTTCTTGGGCATGGTGTATTTCTATAACCATTTCCTCCCTCACGCTATTCACCTCCTTCAACCACTTTACGGGCTTTGCAGCTCAAGAAAGCGAGTGACGCAATCGACTGGACTCCTGAACAGGTCCAGGCTTTTGACAGGGCTAATCGCGGCCCAGCTAATGCGACCCTTCTTTCCCATCCCGTACCCACGCCACCCAAAGCATACACGACGAATGCGTCTGACATCGCTGTTGGGGCTGTGGTTGAACAGAGTGTGGTGAATACATGGCAGCCCCTTGTGTTTTTTAGCTGAAACTATGGGATAGCGAGGGAAAGTACAGTGCTTTTAACAGGGAGTTGTTGGCCCTGCATCTGGTGACTCATCATTTTCGCTTCCTGCTGGTGGGCCACTCCTTCACGGCTTTTGCAGATCACAAGCCGCTAACCTTCGCCATGTCCTAGGTGACTGAGCCTTGGTCATTTCAGAATTCAAGACAGACATTCTGCATGTGGCTGGGAAGTCCAACCCCGTTGCAGATTGCCTGTTGTGGGTGCTTGTGTGCCCCGTACACATCAGGGTGGATTTCTTGACTATGGCTGCCAACCAGCCCAGTGACCTAGATGTCCTCACCTAGCGATCGATCAGGCCTTAAACTCAAGGAGATGGTTGTGCAGGAAGGTATCCCTGCCCTCCTTCTGTGACGTCTCCAGCGGCGCTCTCCACCCAGTGGCCTGGCGTTGTCGTGTGTTTGACTCAGTTCACTCCCTCTCACACCCAGGGGTCCGGGCATTAGTGACAGTTAGGTTGGTATGTTCTAGCCTGGCATCCGTAAGGACGCAAAAGAGTGGGCGGCTGCATGTGTGGCATGCCAGCATGCTTAGACTCACAAGTACGTTAGGGTGCCCCTCGATCTGTTTCCGATTCTGGACAGACGCTTGACCATGTCCATGTCAACCTGGTGGGCCCTCTACCTACTTCGCAGGGTTTTACACACCTGCTCACCATGGTTGATCGGACCACCATGTGGCCGAAGGCTGTTCCACTGTTTCCCCACCACGACCTCTGACCTGTAACATGCGTTTCTTTCTTTCTGGTTCACCAGTTTCTGCACCCCTTTTGGCATCACTTCTGACAAAGGTCCACAGTTCGTGTCGGCACTGGCAGGGTCATTGGGGGCGGAGGTACACGATACGACAGCGTACTACCCTCAAGCTAACGTTTAGTCCGAACGGTTACTATAATAATAATAATAATAATAATAATGCATACTTTATGAATCCCTCGTGGGGAAATTCATTCTACGCATTCAAACCATCATGGATGAACCATGAGCAGTTGACTGCCGTCTACCAGCGCCAGGGGAGCTGTTAGGGGTTCAGTGTCTTGCTCAACAACACTTCGACATACTAGGAGGAGCGGGGAACCGAACCTCCTGGTTCCAAGGACGATCGCTCTACCTCTTGCGCCTGTGCTGCGGGCTGCACTTTCAGATGGCAACTGAGTGGACAGTTTACAATAGGTTATGCTGGGACTATGTTCGGCCCATAAGGACGATCTCCACGCGTCGTCCACTGACTATTATATATATATATACATATATATATGTGTGTGTGTGTGTGTATATATGTGTATATATATATATGTGTGTATATATTATTTTCTAGAACTTACAAAGAACTTAACTTTGCCTAAGCAATACATCTCCAAAAACAACTGCTACAATGTTAGAAATTTCATAAAATGCATAAGAAAATTACATGAAAATCCTATATGATGAATCCTGAATAGTTCCAGTATGTTACTGAAAAATTGGAAGGAATTGGAAGTCATCTCATGATCATGAGAATATTTCATAGCAGCTACGAGAAAATGGCCAAGAAAGTGTGAAACAATTAGGAATAAAATACTATCTTAAAATTCTTAACTGAGAATATACTGAATGGTTATGACTGTGAAAGTGCGTCAAGGCTGTTCTCTTCAAATAGATATGTGAAGTAACCTGAAGTAAATTGCTCACTCTGCTGGACAGATACTCAGCCTCCATGTTTTGTTTGTGATCCTGTTATTCGATGAGGCGATATAATGACACATTCACGTTATCATGTTGAAAAATGCCCTGTGAACTTCATGATTGATTGATTTTATTTTTTTTAGTTCATTGTCTGTTTTCTTGTGCCAGCCCACCCCCAGCCTCGCTTCATTTTTAAACCTATTTGTTCTTTTTCCTCCAACTGAACCCCACACTGTAATGAAGCCGGTCTACATAATTTTTTTTTTCCCACACTCCACTTTACATGAATAGCACAGGCAGAATCCAGAGGTAAAATGAGATCCACATGAATCCGCATGAATCAACTGTTTTCAGAAAGAGAGATACCGAGCTAAGGGTCCAGAGGTGTGAGGTTAAGATTAAAAAACTCAAACTACCGCTGTCACCTCATGACTGAATCGTGGGGTTTGATTTCATCGGATTTAAAAAAGGTTTTAGCGTTTGAAGTGTGGGCTGACCAGGCAGAAGTCCTTTGGGAGTACAACAGGTCCTAAATCTCTCCTTACGCCCCACAGCTCTATAATGAGGGCAAGCCAGGTATAATTGGTTTTTATAATGAGCCTGCTTGCAGGAAGTCACACACAAAATGCGCACACATACACATCGTCGCAATTTCCTCATCCACACTTTTACTGGCTGCCCTTGTCAAGTTTTTGCTTTTTAATTCGGGCTAAGATCACTTTGTGCAATGCCTATCAAAGATTTTTCACACACATGTCTGTCATTTGTTTAATCATCGCCAAAAGCAGGACTTGTTTTTTTTACAACACGATTTTGAGAGTAGGATCAGCAGCTGCATGGTTTTCAAAAAAAAATCCCACAGAGCATACTCACAGGACCATTTCCCCTCCGTTGTCCAAATTGTGTAATGGAAGACCAAAACCACTTGACCTCAGAGAGATTTTTCATTTCATTTTCTCATTCCAGGTTCTCACAGCTGATGAAGACATATAACCCATGAAAAATGTTAAAGCCAACAACAGCCATTTCCTTCCTGCTGCCGAAATTTCCTCCCAAAACCTGCATACTTTATAAACAAGCCAGCTTAATCGGACTCCCACAAACACATATGCAACCTGAGCCCATGTTTTCTCAATGAAAACAGCCTCCTCTTGTTTTTTTTGTTCTTTCTCATTGCTGGGTTTTCGTCCTAACTCCTCTGTCCCTCTCTCATCCGATGAGAGCCAAAGAAAACAACAAAAATAAAAGAAAACAACGGGCTTCTGATATGGGTTGAGCCAGTTAACTCAGTTTTGAAAGCACTCGCATGTGCAACACACAATCTTCGAGGTCTTCTCAGTCAGCATCTACATATGGGATTGATATTCTGCGATTCATTTCAAGCAATGATTTTATTCATGCTTCGAGGAGGCACACATGCAAAGTCCCATTGTGCCCTGCTTTCTCGCTGCCAGAGAATAGATGATTACTATGTTTATCGGGCAAAGGGATAGTCAAGCCTAAAATAAAAGTCAGTCCATATGTGGCCTTTGAATAGATCTAGAAAACCTAAACATATGGATGATGACCAAGGATGCATTACTGTTCAACCAATCATTCCTGATCTGCCACATGTCTCCGTCTGCCCCCGAAGACCCCTCTGTCCAGTGTGCTTTGAACCAGATGCTTGGATGTTAACAGTCTGTTGGATCAAAAAAGCTATATTTACTTTGTATTCTTGTGCTTTTGGGGCAGAGCTATTATACATCAAGCCGGAATCATGTAAGAGTAGAAGATTCATCTACAATATCCTTATCTCAGCGGTGATGCTATTAATGTCAAAAAACATTACACTGCAAAGACCCGTTGCTGTATTTTGGACAGTTTTTTTCAACTGGGCCACAAAAAAATGAAATTAATCAGGAGACGCTTTGTGTTCATTCATAAAAATTCAATTGTAAGCTGTTTTAATGTGCTTTAAAACAAAGAATCCCATGAATTTTATGGAATCTAAATTGTAGCCCATCCTTTCGAAAGCATTTTTTTTACTGAACTTATTAGATAATGTATTTTGTGCTTTCACAAAATACATTATCTAAGAATTTATTTACCCAGAAATGAAGGATAAAATAGACCTTTTTGGGACCTCATGCAATGCATGAGTGATGCCGATCAAATGTAGACTGAATATTATAAAACAGAAGAATCATGCTGGTCATACTCCACTTTATTTGAATTGAATGGCATTGATGAGTAAATCCTGTCAGTCCTGGCGCCCTGATATGCTCCACCATGATGAAAATGACTTGTGGTGTGTCGTCTAAATAGTCTGAGCATTTAAAAGTAATTTAAATAATGTGTATTTCACAGTAGGCGGGGAAGAAAATCACAGAAAGATAAATATGTATTAAAGTATTAATTTTTTTCTGGATAATTTCCTCCACTCTCTCGTTTTTGGTGAGGTTCCAACCAGCTACTTACCTATTCTGATCACATTTTTTTAAAAGAACCACTGAGCAAAAAAAGAAGTTACAATTCATTAGAAATATGAGTAACGTCTTGGAGAAAAGGCGCCACAAAATGAAAAAGATATGCTTGACAAGATCAAAAGATGTACCGAGGCTGACAGCAAGCAAGACATGCTCTGGCATCGAGTCCACAGTGAACGCTCTCAGGCTTTATTCAGTAATGTGACACGGGGCAGGCAGAAACATACGGGCCAGACAACTGGCCACCTTTGAGCTTGAGTGGCTGCGCATATGGTCAGATTGCAGAGGACAGCTGAGAAAAGCGCACATTGATTAGCCTGTGTATTCATCACGGCTCCGTAATGCTTGTAAGATGATTCTCGGGACTGGGCTTGAGCCGCTGCGGCTCATGAACACCAGGAGCAATGAGTGAAGGGGAGGGGTCCCAGAGGTTTATATGTGTGGTACAGGATCGGAATAATCATTCAGCAATCACATCAGCTTCAGTCAGAAATGGAGACATATTGATCACTGTAATTTGGCAAGAATCCAAACTGTATCTAAACACACGGGCCCATGAGAAGCAGGTCATGGTGTTAAGCCTCGTTTATACTCCGGCCTACCCTCATGCATGGCTTGTGCTGACATGTTTGCAATTACAGCCATGTGTTGAGCCGCCATTGTAATACGACAACAATAGCCGGGGCAGGAACTTGGTCAAGTGTTAAGGTTCTTCATGGAGTTCGTTGCCGAGCAATCTTAGCAAAATGGAAAAGACTGTGAAAGACAGTAAATCCAGAATAGGATTACTCGAAATAAATTAGTCAAAACACCCTTTGAAATTAGAAATTACAAGGCAGGGGGATTTCCCATTGAGTGATCTTAGTCAGTAAATATGACATTGTCCTGTCTTTATTGCTCTTTTGAACAGTGGGTTCCAAATCATCCAATCCAAGGGAAGTACAATAAGAAAGAACCTAAATATTAAAAATTCAAGTTACCATGCTAACTTGTGTTTAGGCAGCAAATCTTGGCTTAGGCACATCCACAGCGCTGCAGACGTCCACCGTTGACCATTTGCTTGAGCAAAGGCAGTGGATCCATGCTTAGCCAATGCAGAAGTATAAATCAGCCCTCTGCAGATATGCGTACCTGCGCTGTAACCCATGCCTTGGATCTTACTCTGCACTATTCATCAGTTTTTACTCAGTTTGGATGTGTGTGTTTTGTCAAAGATGTGTCTTCCACTTGTAGCAAGATTTGTCCGTTTATGCTAAACTTCAGCTGAGTGGCAAATATCCACATTTTTCTCCCACTTTTCTACAACTCGACCACAGTCTCCTCTCAGTCTGTGAGTTGTTCTTTCTCCTTGAGGACATAGTTTCCTGTTCTCTGTTTCCTGTCCTCCTACCATTAAGCCCCCCATCCTCCAATCATTCCTATTGTTTGTCATGTTCCCATGGCCCACCTAGAAGAAAGGAGACGGAGGGGGAGGTGGACCACAGAACAATTCATGGCACTCGTATGGTCTTCATTTTCCTGACCGCAATGCAGTCACCATCCTCTCGTGTGTTTTCCATTTGTGTGAAGAGTTAAGAGAAGATGAATAGAGGAGAGAAAAGAGATGGAGCCCCTAAATAAAACAGCATTGAGCTTTCCATGTCATCACATAATGCCTGTTTGAATAGCATTGTGCTTCAGCTGGTGGACGTATAGTGACAATTCACCATGAAGACTTCATGCGATTTTCAATTTTGCAATTTTTTACCGCGGATTCGCCTTCCCTACACTGGAACTCCACTCTAATCATTTCAATCAAAAAATCTCCCTTTCCTGGCCCCCTTAGAAACTGTGACTTTGAAAAGTCCAAGACGTTTAGACATGCAGAGGAGAATTCCCCCACTCAGTCATCTCTCAATAAGCCATAATGAATCCTTTATTTGCACAAGAGTATTTGACTAAGGCTTCATTTGCCGTGAGCTTAACATTTCAACCGTTTCTGAGAAATGCAACAGCTAAGTTGCTGCGGCTACGGAGATAATGTGCTGGTTTATTTTTTCCCCTTTATTCAGCATTGCTATTGGAAGGTTAATGCGTGGTCAAGATTTTTCTTTTTTTTTTTTTCCGGAAGAGCTGAAGTGATCAAAATTTAAAGTACAGCCGCTCAAACCCATAACAGGGGATTAGGGGAAGACAATTTATCACTATTTATCATTTGACACTGGATTTGCGTTGAGCATTATATACATATATGTTAAACAGTGCCAATCAAATTTCATGATTTTGCTACTTTGCTCTTTACAAAAGTCAGTGTGGTGTTTGTTTTTCTGTTGTTTTTTGTCTTTGCTAATATAGAAAAAAATGGTAAATTTCCATTTTTTTCTAAATTTCCTTGATTAATTTCCAAATCTCAGAAGTAAACATGTACATTGGCAATTCGTCATGAATTCAAAATTAGTTAAAGATTTAAAGGTAAATTTAAAAAATGATAATACTGATAACAATAACAATATATCTTCAACGTTACCAAGGGGACATTAGTAAAAACTGTGCTTGACAATTATTCCAATTACATGAAAATAAACAAGAAATTGCTTGCAAAACTGCAAGGATTCATCAGAAACGTTTTGGGGAAAAGAGACCAAAAACAATGATACAGTCCCTTGAAATTAGCAGCAAAGTTCCCAAAAACTAGCAAGGACTTGCCTGAAAATTAAAAGTGAAATTACAAGTACATTAGGAAATTCCCGAATAAAGTCTAGGAAATGAATTCACACCTAAATACAGTTGGTTTTTTTCAAAGGAATTCCCTTGCATAGGCCTGTGGTCCTTGTAAAGCTTTTCCCCCAAAAGTCAATTCCCCTTGACACCTACAAAAGTAAATAAAAGCATCCATACTTTTACTCACGTAAGTTGCAGGTAGCCTTAATGTACTTTGCAGTTAGTCAGAGGAAGGAACGCAATTAAAGTAGACATCTCATCAGATAAATAAGCACCTCCTGAGGAAATGAAATCGATGAACTGATGAAAAAAAGTGTTGGAGTAAAAGCAGCAGTGGTGATGTGATGCATCTTCCTTAGGGGCTGCATTTGGATGAATAGCTGCTTCAAGCTTTCTGTGTGTTTTGTAATTATTGGCTTTCAAAATTTTTCCCCCAGCCTCAATGCTAATGTGACCTTTATGATTAGAAATGTGAAATAACATTGTTCTTTTGTACACGAGGGCCAGTTCAGAACCAATGAACATTTGAAACCATGGAGCTCGGTGTGAAATGTCAGGAGTTTTGGAACATGTAATTCCCCCTCCCCCCAGGTCTCTTGTACTGGAACCACGAAGATATATATTAAAAAAAAAAGGGAAAAAACAAGTAAAACAACCTCAGCAAGAAATCAGAACAAATATTAGATCTTTGTGGCTTTTTCACGGGGAAACTTTCATGACTCTTCATGCAAATTTTGGTGAAAGTCGGTTGCATTTCAGTTGCATAATGTCATCAAACTCTCCGCCAACACTTTAACCGTTTTTGAAATTCAACTGCAACCGCATCAAATATCTCGCCTTGGTGAAACCAGTTTCATGCAACAAGCTGTCAAAATCAAAAGAGGCTACCGTTCATGCGGTGATACATTTCAAGTAGAAGTGCATGTTGAGATGATGTTTCTGGATAGGTCTCAAGGATATGATAGTACTAGAATCCATTCTGCCTCACAGCAAGAAGGTCCCTGGTTCAATCCTGACGGGGGACCTTTCTGTGTGGAGACGGCATGTTCTCTCCCCTGTCTGCAGGGGCTTCCTCCTCTCACAGTCTATCGGAGACTATAAATTGACCAGAACTGTGGATGGCAGTATGTTTCTATATATGGCCCCATAATTGACTGGCGACCTGCCTCTTGCCCAACGACCGCTGGAAAATCCTCCAGCATCCCCCAGACCCTGAGTGCATAATAGGCTTTATAGATAATGAATGCATGAATTCATGCAACACTGGTTAAATTATAGTTATTTATTTTGTCAAATGCTCAATTGCTAACTTGTCAAAATTTGTTTTCATTGCAGTCAGCCATGGCTAATGTTAGCATCAGATTTAAAAACACATCTAACCAATTCTATCCAGCGGGAAAATTACGTAAAATAGAAACCTGACACAAATTCAGTATCATTATAATGACACCAACACGCTTGTTACTTTGAAGACATCATTACAGATGAAAAATTTTCAATCAACCAAGCTTATCTCAGGAAACCGAAGAGTTAAAATCAAACATTTTGCATTAGAATGTGAACACTTGTTATTTTTTCGTGAGTGCAATTATAGGGCTAGATAGAAATGATGTCCTGTGCAACATGTTAACTGAATTAAGCTGTGTGCAAATCCAAGTAAAGCCACCGTCAGTTACAAATACTTCTCTTTTGTCCTTGATAACATGATGCAAATAATTAAGCAGAGCAAAGAGTAGGTTTAATTGGTCTCTTAGCCACTGAACACATTTCAAGACACAAAAAAACCCCTTCCCATCAAAAAAAAAACTAGATAAAGATAAAGTAACTTCAAATTTACTTATAATTAACGACACATCCTGTTTCACTTAAAGCTCCTTCAAAACAATTTAGTGCTCACTTCATGTGCATACATTTCAAGGGGATTTTGCGGTCACACAATTAGACATTACCAGTTAGTATGGGAGACTTGACAAGTAGCTGCAGCAGATGTTCACGCCACATCAGGTTGACAGTGGCTACTGAAACTTACCAAAAATAAGACCTGAAGACAGTTCCTTTGGGCCTGATTATGCTTCTGTTACAAGTTTCAGATAATGGTGGATGTCAGTCATCCTGAGTGCTGCGTGTCGAAAGTTAGAAAAGCCTCTGGATTTTTTTTCTCCCTTTTTTCCTGTATCTGTTTTCTACTCTAAACCTCATTTACCTTTCTTCAACTTAGCAGCTGTGAGCACTCGGCTGAATTTCTTAGAGTTTAAGTACTTTTTTTTTCCGTAAATGTCAAATATTCCAGATCATTGTTCAAATATATAGCTCAAATCATTGACTTAAATAGATGAGATTTTTCCCCTCCTAGGTCTGCTATGACAAAAAATCTTCCAAAAAATGTTCATCAAAAAATGTAAAAAAAATTAAGAATAAACTTCAAAACATTTACAAGGTTCTGTCATCCATTCATATGTTCATTATCTGTACCTATTTTCCTGTACTCCAAGTCACGGGGCTGCTGAGGCTTATCCCATCTGTCAGAAGAAGGGTTCAGTCTCTCAATTCAGTTTCTTTCATCCATTCATTCATTACAGCATTCATTATTTATACACTTACTACACATCTATATCCTGCACTTAGGGCCTCGGGGGGGCCGGGAGGGCGGGGGGGGGGGGGGGGGAAGCCCCACCACACGTCATTCGGCAAAGAGGGGCGGGTCCC
>CAAKHD010034678.1:176829-188970 GCA_901007705.1 Fistularia tabacaria | reverse complement strand
TTTACACCATCTCATTTTATTCTCCCTAAACACCCACGTTTGGCGCCGGCGGGGGGGGGGGGGGGGGGGGGGGGGGGGGGGGGGGGGGGGGGGGGTTAAGCCTATCCTAGCTGTCATTCGGCAAAGAGGTGCGGTTCACCCTGGATGGGTCAATCATATTGCTTGTCCTCTGATGAACCTGCTGTATATTTTGGCCGGAGAGCAGACATGAAGGGAGCATGAAAACCTAACATCAAAAAAGCCCCCCCCCCCCACCACTGTGCTACCATGCCACCCATAGTTACATGGTCCTTGGTCCTTGCTTACGACAATGTCATATGTGTTTGATATTATCGCAAGTATTTGTGTTACATCATCATAAAGACAGAATCAGCAACCAATAGATGAGCTCCAACAAACCCGGAAACCTTGTGCGGCAATGATGGGAAATCATTGCATGAAGATAAAATAATCTATTTGTAGTTTTCCATGAGACTTTTCAAATCTTTGTAGATGTCCTACAAGTTTTCCATGTTGTTTCCTGAATATTTTAACCTGCATTAGTCTAAATACACCTTTTAGGATCCCTCTGGCGCTTTGCGGATGGGTAAAAATAGGCCGCCATTACCTTTTAAAGTAGCACCTCCATTATCAGGAACTTGAGTAATATAACTTTTAGTGAGAAATAGAATCTTTTCCTTGGTTTCGTTTAGGTGGCGTGCGCCGCACAGTGTGAAAACACACTTCGTCTAAACATTATTCATCATATCGTGTTACAAAATCTCTCTCTAATGCCAACAAATCTGTGGAGAATGATAATGGAATTGTCGTTAAACTTGTGTGACATTCGTGGATTAATCAAGGGGCGCTGATGGACAAATCCATATGCTGCATGGAGCCTGGATGTTGGTTATCCCCGTGACCTTTCACCCTAGTTACACCCTTCCTGTGGCAAGCTTGACCTCTGCAATGACCCCACTACCAGACTTAACCGCTGATGGCATTTATTGTCATGGTCCATTTGTACTCAGCCTGTCTATTTGGGGGGTGATGGAGGAGGATTGAAGGGGTGACCCTGTTCTCCTCGAAGGCTCCTGAGAGTCTGACTCATGGCAGTAAATTTTCTCAGCGTAATGACAGTCTCTGGCCTTTGGGCACGCAACACTTAGAGCAGTAACGATAGAAAAATCCTTCATTACTAAAACTTCTTGAACGCATCCCGACAGGTAACATATCAGAGGAAATCTCATTATGAGGTATTTTGTTCAGTTCTCGGTCACCAGGAGAACTGAATGAATGTTTGAACACACTTCTAGCATCTGACTGACATAATTTTCATCAGCATGAAACATGCTGATAATGCATCTTGATGTTTCCCCATATTTCACTCAGGTATTAAAATGTGTCAAAAATAAACTGGCATTTGAAAATGGATGTGATTTGATTTTGTTGTTTTATTTTGTTTTTTTGGTCAACACAAAGTATCTGCAAGATATTTGAATCCGGGGATCAGATTGTAAAGACGTGTTTTGATCAACTGATATACATATAAATGGACATCTCATCGACTCTTGAGCATTTGCATTCATTCTTTCAGATTAGATTTACATCTCTATTCCTTTTCTTTCTACCTCTCTACCCTTTGTAAATGTCTTTCTAGCTGCATTTCATTTTTTTTCCTATTCCTCCTTTGGTGTTTCCACTTTGTGTCTCATCTTCTCTCCTTCCCTGTCCCACTCTGTCCCTGTCTCACCCAGAAGATCTTGTCTTTTTCTTCTCTTGACAGCTCAATGAAAGAGCTGCAGTGATGCTATCTGTGCTCCCTGTGTGTATGTGTGTGTGTTGTGTGTCAGACAGATTGCTCCCAATAAGACTGAGGCCCCCAGGCTAATGTCACAACAGTCCTAGCACACATTTCCTCAGTCAGCTGCTTGTGCAGTAAACAGAGCCTGCGGTGCCACCAAGTCAATCCAGTTCCATCAGAAGATGCTCCCTTTAGGAATATGATTGTAACGTATCATTACAAAATGAACTCAACTGAAACATGATGGACAAAGAGCAAAATCAGCTTCATGAACATCTCAGAAACAGGTCAAAGTATGTCTCCAGGAATTATGTAAAAGGATAGCACAAAGAAGAAAAACTATCTGAGGTAATATAGGAATAAGCAATATTTTGATGAATATCTTCAATCGTTGGATAGTTTTGAGCCTCAAAGAATGGTGGCATATACGGGGATTATTGATCAGGGAGATTAAAAAAATGGTCTTAGTTTTAATAATTCTTTTGTAACTTAGTGATGATTTTGTGATTTGGAAAATCCCTTTTTTTTCCCTGAGTGGATTTGCTTCCAATCATGTTAAACTGGCGATCGGTCAAGTCAAAAGTTGATTTCCTGAAAGCAAGCAAAGGATAAAAAAATTAAATAAATCACGTAAAGCATATCTTGAAATTTTCCGAAGCCTTTCCTCTGATGCATTCCTTTTTATCAGTTAAATAACATGTCTGTTTACTCTGCTGAACCTTGCTTGCCTGCTTCGAGGGCACCTTCAGAGAGCTTCAGCCTCCCCCAGTATATTAAAGTTAACAGACACTACAGATGACAATGCATTAAAGAAAGTGCTTGTCAAAGTGGATCAGAACCCGCTGCTCCAAATAGGTCTGACATCTGAAACAAATTGGCTGAGTCCGTCCAGTTTTATCAGAATGTCAAAATCTTCACACAGCAATTTGACTGAAATGCAGGGCCTAAAAATATTTCATCTTCCATTTCAAGTCATGTGCCTGATATTCTTTTCAAAAATACTTTTGTTTTCTATCATTTGGTCACATGTGGTCAGTTGTAGGTTAACTGTATGGTTAACTGAAATCTAATCAAAATCACCATCTGGCCTACAGCTATCTTCAAATTGAAGGGACATTTTTTGGGGTAAATGATTCTGGCCTAGACCCCCCCCCCAAAAAAAATCACACCATAATCATCTTTATGGTGTGATTGCTGCAAAAAAATACATTATAATGTAAAAGGAACCATTTCCTGTTAATTGTAATAGCAATAGTAATAATGACTCAATCATTGTACATTCTGCTGTGATTAACTGTGATGTAGATTTTTTTTCATTCATTTAGTATTATTTTACTGAATTATAGTATCAAAATATTGCAGATTTCGGTCACAAACACACAAAGCTTGTTTTTAGCTGAAGCTTTTCGTGTTTGTGAGTTCATTCTTTTTTTTCATTTTCAGTTTTTCACAGGCCTAATGAGGAATGAAAATGTGCAGCAGGTTAATTGGAAAATTGGGAAAATTGCCCAGATGCGCAAATAAGAGAGTGAATTGTTCTCTGTCTGTATATGTGGCCCTGCGATTGACTGGCTACTAGTCCAGGGTGTACCCCGCCTCTCTGCCAGTGACACCTGGGAGAGGCTCCAGCATCCCCTGTGACCCTGAGTAGGATAAGCGATAGACAATGGATGGATGAATAGATACCGAAAAACAGTTCATATATCTATCATAAAATAATAAAATTATGAGCTGATGAATCATTCGATAAAGCCTTGGCTTCCCAGCATGACTGCCTCTGTTGAACTTGAACTTTGGTCATAAAGTTGAAAAGTAACTTTCATTTTACTTGAGAGTGTTATTGGATTGCTTAGGTGGAATCAAGCTGTCCGGATAAAAACTGTCTCTTTGGCCAAATGTTGAGGTTAAGACCTTGGGTCAAGGTAAGATTATTAAATCAGATGAGAATTGCCATTTTAATCCCATGCAGGGTTTTATATTACTTTCACTGCAAATTTCAGACTTTGATTGAAAGAAAGGAAAGAAGAGTGTTGAGACAGTGATTCAAGGAAACCTTCATGTTAGGTCATTTTACCTGTCATTTCAGTAGTGACCCAACAGGAGATTCAGGACAGTCACTAGAAACAGCCCTCATGATACAGATACAAGATTCTACACTCAACAAAGTCCAATAATGCTCACCAGCATGTAAAATTCAATTTAGGTGCACAGAGAGGGTATTGAAAATCAGTGAAGTGGTCCTTTAAGTAATTTGTAATGCTAAAAGCTCTTCATTACAAAATCCTCCAAGACGTTGTTAAACAAGAGGCAGCAGAGCTGCTAATCTCTACAAACACATTCTGAATACGAATGTAGATTTTAGGATTTTCGTGTTTTTTGGTTTTAGTCAGCCAGGCTCTGACCAATCAGGTTTCAGTGGCATTCGGGTCCATACATGTAAGGGGTGTATTGAAGGCAGAAGAGTTTGCACAATCTCGCAGCCCATTTGCACCAGTTATTTAACCGCTGTTGTTGTAATGTCTCCCTGAAAGATCAGATTGTTGGTAGACAGCTTTGTGTGTGTGCGTGTGTGTGTGTGTGTGTGTGTGTGTGTGTGTGTGTGTGTGTGTGTGTGTGTGTGTGTGTGTGTGTGTGTGTGTGTGTGTGTGTGTGTGTGTGTGAGTGAGTGTGTGTATGTTCAAATGCGTCCCCATATGGCTTTGCTCTGTGACCAAATAAACTCCACATTACATCCCTGACCATCAATGTTGTTTTCTTAAATTGCTTTTCTCCTCTACAGATCGTATTTATTACGATCCACACGTGTGAATTAATTGCTCACAGCTAATGAAAATATCACAAAATAATTATGATTGTGTTATTATGGCCTAGCACCAACTGGCATCGGTTTTAAAGCAATTGGCCTTCCAGGGTTGATTCAGATCCCAGTAGGTGTTGATAATGGTCACTGACCAATAACTGTTATCTGCACTTTCTGTAAAACCTGCAACCAACCACAGATGGAAGAGGTAAGACAATCAGCCAGAGTAATTGTAGGAGTTCCAGATTTGAAATGAAAAGAAAAAAATGTGAAAAGACAACTACTGAATGCTTGGTAATGATCAGTAAATACACATTAATCCACCTTGTGATTGTCAGAGATACACTTCTATTAGAGCCCTGAGTTGACATGCATTCCCATGTATAGTGAGAAACAACCCAGTCACAGAAAAAAGTCCTCAATTCAATTCCAGCCTCGTATTGCAAGTTGCAAAACAGATCATAAAAATAAACAGGGGGGGGCTTTAGTCATGACCAGGATTAAGGCTTATTGCACTCAAAGCCCTTAAACATGGCTGCTGCCCGACAAGCTGCTCGTAGAACAGCAGACAGTCTTCTTTCTTGAAAGTAATATCAGCACTGAAGAAAAAGGAATGTACATCAGTGCTTGGCTTGCTGCTTGCTGAAGCAGATTTGACGTGCGCCCCCAGCATGATCATTGCACCTTCAGCAAGCTGTGATGTCACACTGTAATCACCGTGATAAATGAAACGTAACCAAGATTGCTAATAACATCATTAATCGAAGAGATTATGTGTTAATTGTTGCTAATGGATTAAAGATAATTATTACAGGCGTGATCTGTCTCTTGTGGATTGCTGATGGATGCTTTTTGATTTCAGATTCTTGGCTTTGGCAGGAAGCTTGAATGAAATGAGAATGTAAACTGTTGTAACTGCACAAACTCTGTTAAGCGCCATGATGGAATGATAACTTGCGGTATTTTTGGTTTCTCAAATGAAAACAACTTACTTGACATATTTCACTGTAGCCAAAGAAATATTTTCAAACATCATTATAACATCCCATATACCATATAGTTATCCACTGAAAAGATGGCTGGATTGATGGATGCAATGGGTTGGCCAACTGGAAGTTCATGTCTTCTGTCCCCACTTCAAAATGTCACATATCCAATCCCATTTTTGTGAAACAGGCATAGAATGGCTAAAGAATATTGAGCAAAGCAATGTTTTCAATGTTTTTAATGGGGGGGGGGGGGGGGTCGATCACGTAACTGGATTGAAATTAATTTGCAAAGTATTTTCAAATAGGAAATTGGTGTGTTGTACAGTTTGGGGAAACAGATTAGTCTGTCACAGAAACAATTATGGATGTCGTCTTATTTATTAATAAAGGTCTCCTGGGTCCTTTCAAAAGCACTTTTTTTTTTTTTTTTATCAATGTTGCCGTATTCCAGTAATGTTCTTGAGTCTACTGGCTTTGTTGGTAGACACAGTCCCCCATTTGAATCACTCTTGCTTATGTTTGAATAAGACTGATACATGCAATACTTAGAGTGACATTTTACTGTTGGGATTTAAATGTACTTGGCTGTGGGTAGTCATATAAGGCTAGATTTTGCATACTGAGTGTTTCTGTCAACATCGAAATAGTTGAAAATCACGTCTTAGTTACTTTATTATCAGAATACGGGGGATTTGACCCCTTCTCTTTGACTTGCACATTCCAATTGCTAAATTAATATTTTTGTATTAATTTGCGCCATGTCTTCAGAATCAGCAAAAACACACCAATTGACGACAATAGATCAGTGTAATTCACATAAGACAAAGAGTCACTCCTCTATCTGAGCAGATTCAAATATGCTGTCCTTACCTTCTTCAGTTGTCCATTCCTGGTGCCCAGGAAGACCACACTGTGTCCACTGTAGATGTAGGAGGTCACAGAGGTCAGTCTTTCCCTGTCCTCGATGAACACCGTCCGACCCGACACCAGCTGTGAGCCCCCTAGAGGCTGGTTAATGTCAAGGCCGCAGAAGTGATCATCAATGGGAACCGGCTGCATGAAGGGAGGGAAGGGGATGGGGATGAAGAGCAAGAAAGCATTAAAACATGAAGTTAGTATGGAGATGTTCAGAAGATTAGAGGTAAATGGAGAGGGGGGTGGAACAGGGGATTGAAAAGGAGAAGGAGGGAGGAAGACAGATATCAGAAAGTGGGATGAGTTAACAAGAGCCAGGGAAGGGTTTTATTCTGAGGCTATGAAAATGAGTGTTAACAAGATAGACACGTAAGGAGAACACAAAGTGACTTCCTTTGAGACTGATATGCATAAAGAGCCACTTTCAGGGTTAAAAATGTAACTTCAAATGTGTTCTGGGATGCCGCATTTATCAACAAGCCCCTGAGCAGGTGAATTCGCCGAGCAGACTAAGTTGGCTGCACGCTGCGTGTTCTTCACCTGCTTCTGTAATATTTGATCACTTGATCTGACATCACACAAACACGCCGCACAAGAGTTGTCAGGGTTTGATTAAGCATCAAAGAGGCTGCATGCTAAGCAGGCCGGTTACATCTATTAACAGGCACCTCCAGTCTTTGCTAATTGCCTGTCACTACGTGTGTAAATCTTCCTTTTTACAGCAGCTAATTTCTTATTTTTGCATCTTTCTTTTTTGCACATCTTTGCTCCCAAGTACTTCCTCCATCACCAAACAACCTGTCTGAGCAATACTGTAAATTGTCAGCCAAGTAAACCATCTCCAAAAGGCCTTGCTTTGCGGGGAACAATGAATGAATGGCTTTATTTTCAACAAAAGGCACTGAATGCAAAATAGCTACACAAATAAATACTTATTTTTAAGGTACTTTATTGCTCAATTTAGCCGATTTCTCACTCAGTTTTAGGCACCTTGCTGTGATAATTGTCAAAGACCTAAAAAGGAAAAAAAAATCATACACCATTACAGTATGTTGTCGATGTAGGATGTAGAATCTTGTGATATAAAATTTCAAATGAAAAAATACTCTGAAATTATTCATATCAATCAACCCGCTTCAACAGCCAGATCGGTTATATGTTCAATTTAAAACAAAAAATAAGGTTGGTCCCCTACTCAGATTAACACTCTTTTAGGTAATGTTGACCAATGACAGATAGAGCAACCTGTACAACTTTATGTTCTATTTCTTTGTTCGATGTATTATATGTTTGTTTTTTTTGTTTGAAATGTTATATGAGACACCATATGACTTTTTCTGAATAAAGGATAAATAAAGGTAGTTCAAACTGGCTCATCTTCAGTGTTACAGGGTAAAAAAATCAATACAGTTCAAGTGAGCAAGGTTCTACCTGGTAAATGATCACACATCTCTTCTATTTTAACTTTTTTTTCTCTGGGCCCTTTTTTTGAACTTCGTAGTTACATTTCCAACCTGAAAAGTGTGGAGGCAGAATAATTACTATGATTCATAAATAAAACCTTTCAAAGAAAGCACATCATGGAACATCACTCCAGATAAAAATATCCCCAAAAATATTTGTTGAATGGGATTTCATCATCAGTAACTTCATTGATGCTCAAACTTTAGTCACAGCACTGCATCAGATGAAATTCTTCACTTTTTTAGAGGAAATATCACGGTTTTTACATGTCCTAAATGACTTTGGGTTTCCCCTAAATTCTGCACTGCTGCAACCATGGAACCGGCATTTGTGATTTTAAGTTAAATGTCTCAACTGCTATTAGATGCAATGACATTTCACACACTGGCTCATGGTTCCCTCAGGATGGAATTTATTCGCTTCAGTGAGCTCTTGACTTTCATTCTAGTGTCACTGCAGGACTGCATCTAAATGTAGGTTTTAATTGAATTTCAATGAAATGGGCAGATCAAGGAATGTGTGATTAATCCAGAGTTCTATATAACATCGTTTAATTAGTTAAAGTGGGGTCATTTTCAGAAGAAAGCCATTAAACCTTCAAAAGAAAGTTGCCTAATGGTAATTTGAAAATGTAAAAAAATGAAAATATGTAACTGTTAAAAAATTTCAACATGCAAAATCTGATGTTATTCAATCCGGCTAAACGATATATACAGCAGGTATATGTATATGTGTGTTATGTGTGTGTGTATTTAATATATATATATATCTATATAAATATATTTGTGTGTGTGGTGTGTGAAGTCATGCCATGTATTTCATTAATTCATACATCTTTGTTTAAAATCCTTTGAGTGCATTGGCAACTGCTGACATTCATTAATTGGCCTGCATAACATTACTTATAATAAAGGAGTTACCGAGAGTTAGCAAGAAATCAGAGAGTGTAAGAATAAAGTGGATGAAAGATGAATATTTTAAAGGTCAGATCAGTGATCTGCTGATTGCTTGCAAAAAATAAAATTAAGCCAATTCTCATCATGCAGGAGACAATCTCATTTAACTTTTTTGTTTTTGATGTGATTTTCCATACCTTCGATATTGTGACATATATTAATGGTGACAAAATCAAAACACTATTTTTCCCCATGTAGACCAGCCCTAGAGGAGCTCATGATGAAATATCTCTGAAATTAATCACGATACACATCACCATGTTTCCTTCCAATTCCCGCTGTTATCCAATCATGCTGACCGAAACTTTTAACTTGAAGCGCTCTCCTCAAAGTCATTAGCTCAGAGGTAGATTATTTGTGACAATGTTGGACTAATGTTGGATTGTAAATCAACCATGTCACAGATGCCACTAAAGCAATATCATGAAACTGTTCTTATCATGGGGATCTTAAGTCTTGATTAAGAATCATAACAGCATCCATGTGAGAAACTATATTCTATAATGGCATTTGATTTTCAATCTTTAATTGAGAAAGGAGACAGTAAAGAAGATAAACTGGATGCGACCAGCGCTGAAGCTTTGCATTTTGTGTTTTTAAATTTCAACTTAATTGCATAATCAGAATGAATTATTGATTGTTAGAGTACCTCATTTTATTTTCAGTCAATATTGTTTGCCAGATTTATTGCAACATCAAAGTTTTTGTCCTTGGTCGCAGCGAATATGATAAATGTCATTGTTTGCATTGTTTGCTCTCAGCTTGTTTCTATGAAACATGCTCATTATGTAGACTTGTGGTTTTTACAGGGAATAGACTTGGACATTTACAAGTAAGCCCTTTTCTGGAGATCAAGAACAGGTCTCGGAGGGGTTGAATACTGCTGACAGCGACAAGAGGAGAGGGACGGAGATGAAGCGAGAGGGGGAGAGAAAGGCGGGATGAGAGGAAGGCGGGAGCCCGGGCCCAAACCCCTGAATGAAATCAAAGCTCTGTACAAAATTCTCTGATTAGCATTGTGGAATTAATCTCCTCCAGCTCCTCTGCTGTCATGGGATCCTGTAAACCTGGATGATGTTTTCAACGCGTGGCTCTTACTGTCTGTCTCAGCTGCATTAGCGTTCACAGGATAATTAAAGAGCAAACTTTTTCAGTTTTGCCCACAACTGTGTGGGTTTTCCTATATATCTTGTGTGTTGAATCAGGTTAATCGCAAGTTTAAAGTCCCCCACTGGATTTCTTCTTGTGTGTGCAGCTAAATGTTTGAGTTTTAAGGCTAGAAGATTGTTTTTCACAGCTTCTATTTTCTCATGTGCTTATTTCATCATTAAAGAAGCCAGTTCTCAGCCAATATTCAGCGTCAGGATATATTGTATGGAAAACAATGATGATTGCAAACAAACTGTCAAAGCAGATAACATGCCAGAAAAACGTCGCGTACAGCTAACAAACAAAGGCTATCTGTAATGGCCTAAAACACACCACAACTTTAATGTTCATACTAGACCTGTGAAATGGTTCATTTAAGTCCTATTATATGTTCTCATTTCAAAAATCTTCATGGTAACCTGGCTAATTTCCCCAAAAGTTGGTTTATTATAAAGGAGATGGGCAGGCTTCCTTCAGAAAAAACTGTAAATCTGAAGAAGCTCATTGTGATACAGCATTGTACATGTGTAGGGGATCATTAGCTGCTGTCCAATATCTCCTCTTTTTTATATATAATACACCTACCGCCTTGGTGCATCGCACGTCCTTTCCCAACAGCCAGTGCAGCTCCAGGTTTCCCTCTCCGTGGTAGCAGGACTGTAGTCGCTCCTTAATGCGCATGTTGATGTCTTGGATGGTGAAGAGACACAGAGCTGAATGATCTGAAGGGTCATGGTACTGCTTCTGTCCCTTAGAGAAAACCGCATAGAGCACGTCCTCCTGTGCACTGATATTCAGTGACTTTGCCAGAACCCTGCCAGCCTTGGACAGGTAGGCTGCCTGCAGCAGACGGTACTCCTCGCCTCTGTGAACACACCCTACAGGAAGCGACACATACGAGTGAAACTTCTTGTCACCTTTGCAGAGGCGAATGATGCGAGAGGTGTAGAACAGGTCTCCGGGGGACCCCCCTGCGGGCATCCCATTCTCGGGAGTCTCGGGCTGGACGGTCATGAAGTACACAAAACCGCCACTCGCAAAGCCATAGATGTAGTAGATGTCAAAATGTGGAACAAGAGCCAGGGTGTCCGAGGGGATTTTAATGAGGGATGATACAAAGTCAGTGTGAAGCTCGTAGTCAAGCATGGCCGAGGATTCTGGGTCACGAGGCAGCTTGCGGCTGGAAATTGTCGGGAAGTAGTCCTGCTTGCCTCCCACAGCTGTGCCAATATACAGAGTGGCGTCCTGACCCTGTGAGGGCACCACGACTCCGTACATTGTTCCTGTCAAGTTATCACTGGACAGATAGTGTTCTTTTTTATGTGTGGGCTCCCCAAGGATGAACAAGTCGTCTAGCCTCATCAGCTTGCAGACGCCTTGATAGAGGCTGCCACATGCCAGAAGTCGGTTGTGAGAGTAGTCGATGAGCAACAGTTTGTTTATGTTGTCTGTAAAGGCCAAAGGCTCTGAGCATGGCTGTACTATGAGTGGGGGGTAACATGCTTTGTTGTCATACTCAGGCCCCGTATCGTGGGACACAAGAAGAGTAAGGTTAGCCGACAACTTGTAAATTCGGTTAACCGCTCCAATATACAGCGATCCGGTGGACTGATGCACGGTCAGGTGGTTCAACGACCACTCCCTCTTCTCTGATTGGAAGTTGTTGAGAGTCTGTCCAACAGTAATCTTTTGATTCACAAAGATTAGAGTCAATAGCCAGAGGGCTATGGGCCATGACATGGCCTTTAGAGAGCTGTGACTTTTAGTGAGGCAGTAATAAGTCCATCCTTCATCCAAGCACGTTCCCATTCCCACAGGGCTCCAACAAATATCAACCTCAGACAAATCACCTGGGACGGAGTGTCAGGAAGAAGCAGGCTTGGTGAAAAAAGATGAGCTCTGAGTCTCGTTCTCTTTAAGTAATCTTCATATCAGTCTGAAAGAGAAAGGGGACACATTTATTTTTAATCTTGAGAAATCCGTGCTTTATTAAAAAGTAAAAAAAAAAAAAAAAAAAAAAAAAAATATAACAAGGGGACATTAAAAACAAAAAACCTCGAAAAATCTCTCTTTTTTTTTCTTTCA
>CAAKHD010034678.1:163041-176809 GCA_901007705.1 Fistularia tabacaria | reverse complement strand
AAATCTTCATATCAGGTTTAAAAAGAAAGGGGAAAAATTTTTTTTTAAACTTTAAAAAACCGTGTTTTTTTAAAAAAAAAAAAAAAAAAAAAAAAAAAAAAAATGTGACCAGGGTGTCATTAGACACTAAAAGCCTCGAAATATCTCTGCTTGTTTTTTCTTTCAATCCCTATTTAGCCAGACACATGGTACATCACAGAAACAAGTAAGCATCTGTTCAACCCGTCTCTCCATATTTACAAAAGAGGGTCTAATGTTCCCCCTATCAACAGGGGGGCTCATTATATTTGCTTCTCTGTTAAAGAGAACTAACCCCGGCCTATTACTTGAACAAAGCAGTCACAAGACTTCCCTCTGTTTGGGTGGCTAATTAAATGATCCAAATGTATTAATAATGGGTCCGAATTTTTGGATTTCCTGTTTTCCTCTATCCCCCCCTCTTGTTCATTTAAATGGTTGAATCCAGGAGGAATTAATCACTCTCCACTGCAGCCGACATTCCCAAATTAATCAGGCTTTTTCCAGGGATGGCAGGAGCCATTAGAGATTCAGAGTCAGGCAGCAACAGCCCTAACACTTCCCTTTTTAATTTCATTAGCATATTTTATGTTGATACTTCAAGGGGACAAACGATGTCCCTCCAACTGAAGGATGAATGGGTCGGACTCATAGGAAAGAATGATGTGCCTCTGCTTTGTTTGCATGAATATTGTGTGTGATTAGTCAGGAGCAAGATGTTTTTGAGAAGAAGTTAGTTTTAGGAGGAAAAAATGTTGTTGTCAAAATAAGGACTGAAGTGTAATAGAAGCAATACAAGCAGGGCTTGTAAAGTGGATTCATATACCGGGTGGCTTTATTGAAGGAGCCTTGAATAAACCTGCCTGCGCTGGAGGATGAACCGAAACCTACTTCACTTCGGTGATGCTGGCCCAAACCCAGATTTCTGCGGAAGTGGTCCTGGTCATGGTAAAGGTTAGATGTAGACAGCCATGTAAGCTCGTAGGATGAGGGGTCGGAGCGCTGGGAGACGCTGTGCGTCCGTTGACTAACTGTGCGTCTGACTGAGTTGAACGAAAGCCAGCATTGAACGGATAGGCTGACACTGAGACAGCTTGGTCAACTCCAGCTCCACTCCAGTTTCCCCTGTCCATCCGTCCCAGCCACATCCCCACACAAAAAACGCTGCTCAAACATGTTGACTTACTCATTTCGATTATGAAAGCAGCTTCATCAGTAGCTGGCCACGCAAACTATGCGTGTCCTGAGGTGTCCAAGGTTTTTTGCCTCAAGTCCAATTCGGGTCCTAATTTTATGTGTCTGCTGGTATCAAATCCCAATCCATAATGTCTAAAATGCATTGAGACATAAAAAGGTATCTTAGCCATTTGATATTTCTCAACCAAAAAAGGAAATTAAACTGAGCTAAATGATATTGTTATTGTATCATTATCCTTGTTACTGCAACAAATAAAGGAGTCTAGCCACAAACTGTTCTCAAATGTAACTAATTGATGTAAAACATATTATTGGCTTGAGTTTGTGCGAGATAAAGCTGATGATATCGATTACGAAAGAGATGAGATGAGAGCATCAGCTGAATGTTGGATTATCCTCTTTTCTCAATGGAATGTGAAAACATGTGTTTGCTACTTGCCCTCCGATCCCTTGGAAAACGGAATTTTTTAACAATAGTCCCTTGAACCTGAAAATAAGGCCTTTAGGTTTTTATCTCTCTACCATATACTTCATTCTCCTCATCTTTGACTGCTTATTTTCTGATGTAAAGATTCCCCTGCACATGATGGCAAAAGCAAATATCGCCAACAATTCTGGTCTAAACATGTATTTGAAATGTATCAATATTCATCAATGACACCCAAAGTTAAAACAAAATTAGCCATCAAGCTATGATGCAGCATCAAGGAATCCACTGCATTAAGACACTAACTTAATCATGTAGCCTTCCATATCTCCCATGTGGATCACATGTAACCTTAGAGCCATAATGCCAGTCTACAATTGGGTCATTTAAGAGGTTTTTTTTTTTGTTGTTTCTCATTTGTTTGGAAAAAAAAAATTGATTTACCTGATCCTTGAATACGGTATCAAGACTATTATACCGGGGGGATGTCGACAGAAATAATTTGGCCAATTACTGATGCTCAATTGTTCATTATCTTGGTTTTATAATTATGCTTAAAAGCATTTGCTCCTTTGCGGTACTGAAACAAACAGCACAAGTTCAAGTATTGGATCATTAGTTGTCCCATATTTATTTTCTTCATGTCTACAAATAAATAATGGCCCCAGCCTTTTGCAAATGTTAAACAAGACAAAAACCAGCCAGATCTGATGTAATGTCTGATGTATCACTTTTCTCAGAAAGCATGGCCATGTTTTTTTTTATTTAAAACATGAGATGATCCTCTTTTGTTGATATATTTTTTGGCATGAACGGATGTAAAAAAAAATACTTTTCATTTTACAAAGAGACAAGTTTTGGCAGAATATATTGGCTCTTAATATTTTCATTTGTGTTTAGGCATAAAAAAACCATCAAAAATGTTTCCAATAAACTGCGTCTGAAAATTCCCTGAATAATCTATCTTTTGAGCTAATGAGCCACTGAGCCAGTTCTTGTCTTGATGTGACCACATGTTCTATCATGTGTCCTTGTGTTCAAAAACCAATGTGCATTGTGCATTGAGTTATGATTGAAAAAAAATCAGGAAGCAGTCATGTCTCTGTACTTCAATTCCCTCTGGGCAAGCCAGAATGAATATAAACTTATTTTTTGTAAGTTGATTTTCTTTTACCAGTGGTCACTGGAAATGTTTATTCCCTGGAGTGCAAGTTCTTTTCTTTCCTCACTTCCTTCATAAATTTTTTGATGAAACAAGACATTTTGAAATAAGACATAATGCTGCAGTTTGAAAGTGGGTGGGTTATACCAGACTCAATCCTTTAAGCATGTAAAAAAAAAGAAATGCAGAAAGAGGATTTTGTGTTTCCCTTGCTAGTTTACCAAATCATCCTCTCTGGTTTGTGGAATCCATCAGCCTGCCATTACTTTCAATTCCTTTGATACAAATCATCCAGCAAACTTCCAGATGGAGATCTTTGTTGTTATTTGCGCTGTGATCTTATCAGAACCTCAAACATTTTCAAACTAGAATCTCTAAATGCGTCAGTGTGCTCAAGAGCCAAACACAAATAGCAGCCCGAGTGATATTTGTGAAGCCAGTTTTGAGTCTGACATGACCCTGTACAGCAGACACCAGCAGTGCCACCCAGAGGTTAATTCGGTGTTGAATCTCTGGCCAAACCCGCCGAGGAATTACAAAACAGGAGAAAAACAAGTGGAGAAAATAGAAAGTGCTGGCGGCAAACGAAGCCAGGCAGGCATGCAGGCAAACAGCAGCCCCATCGTTTCATCCATTTCTGTTCCGCTGGCTTTGGTCACGTCTAAGGCGTGCAGTCATGCTGCTCAGTGTTTACCCTGGATTATAGAGACAGCTCTTCGCCCTGTGCAGACCTCCCCGCTGAATACTCCGCCTCGCCACTCAGACACGCTCCAGCCCAGACGTGACTCATTCATACTCACACTCAGGAACATGGTTTGTTGAGGCCTCTAGGGACGCAAGCTCACAGGGGGCACCAATCATATCACAGGAGAGGGAGAAGCCAGCCCCCTATGCTCCACAAACACGACCCTCTGACCTGGATTAAGATCAGTGGAACCAGATCCATCCTTTGGGTTCTGCTTTAATTGAGGTAAAATGCTGTCAAAGCTTCTGTTGCACCCAGTAGTGATATATGGGAGGGGAGGGGCAGATTGCTTGCTTGACCCATCTGCAATCAGATATTACACACTTCTTTTTTTTGTGAGAGTACCCATGTCAGTCATCATCAATTTAAAATTGTGAAGCTATGTCAGTGAAAAATGTCTCATCTTCCTGTCAAAGACTCCAAAGTAATGAATTGTTATTGTGGTAATAAATTAAGAGTTTCATAAAAAATCACTGGATAATGAGTGTCCCCTGCACTAAGGAAAAAAAAAGTTTTTGTTTTTTTTATTGTTAATACGCCATAAAATGTTTGACCATACTGAGTTCCATCTGTGCAATGTCCATCACTGAAGAGTCTTTTTTTTTTTTTACCTCAGTCCACTGAGGAATAGATTAACGATGATCGCCATAAAATCCCAAGTATCCTGAGAATACTAGATTGAATGTGTCACAAATGTTGAGCCCAATCACTTTCTAATTCCAGTGCAGTTGAAGAGTTGGTCTCCAGCAGGCTAATCCAAGCTTGCATAAGCTCTGCAAGTACCACCATAAAGGAATAGTACCTTGCTCAGTCCTGAGGAGGGAGTTCTCTCGGACAGATATTCTCACAAAGTTGAACCATGGAATCCCCATTTTCGTACAGACCGTGCCAGATGCAGGCTGGGAGCAGCAAAAACAGTTTGAGACGGTCCAGCATCATTGCAGCCTGGCAATGGTATGATCACTTTGGGGGGGTATCAGGCCCACGGCGGCTAACAGCTGTGATTTTTCCCAATAAACAGCAGGAGATTATCTGCTCCGCAATGCTCCCTCTGTGAGGTCACCAAGACAGATTGGCAGCGGTTTGCTGCGGTTTGGCTAACTTTTTGGATTTTCTATTTGACAAAACCACATCAAATGATGTTTTCGCAATCCACCTGAAGAGGACCCATAAAGGTTGTTTCACACACCAGCATGGTACAATTTACTGCTTTGTTACTACATATTGAGACATAGCTTTGAGGTTTATGTTGTTGTCGAAGATTATAGATCTGTGTGAGATCGAGAACTCTGTCGACTGAGCCGTGCCATGATCCTTTTAAAGGTCAGAAGGCACAGCTCTGCTCTCACACTTAGTCAACAATGGGAGTTATTGTCACTGGCATCAGAGGTGATAAGGAAAAAAAATCGTGGCTGTTGTTTACTGTGGCCTAGATTTATAAGGCTCCAAAAAGCAATAACCGCGTAAAACCATGGGGGTGGAAATGTGTCTGAACTTCAATAGTCATAACAGCTTCTGTTGTCATGATTACAAGCTGGCAAGCAGAAACATGCTGAATTTTCTGTCACACTGATGGAGGCAGAAAGGCTTTCTACAAAGTTAGAGCTTAAATGAAGTTCTGGCCACTGCATTTGTCTTCCCTCATTGCCAGGCTGAAACAATGGTTGGAGATAAAGTAACTCACCTCATATGGCCCGATGGGATGTTTTTGTCTGCCTTTTCTTTTTCTGTGTCCACACGGACGAGTTATTGTGGGGGTGGGCCTGCGGTGTACATGTTACACATGAATGAGCTGGGAGGGCGCCAGACGCAACAGAACTTGACTTCCAAATGAATAAATGAAGGCAATTAGTAGATCTGTTTACAATGTTGTGGAGACAGAAGTAGGTCAAACATGGCACAGACAGGAGGGAGCCGGAAAGACAGAACCAGGGGCTGGTACCTTCAGTACAAAGATCAGCCACGGAATCAGGCCGTGGAAATGCCGTCTTAATTAACAGTGACTTGTAAATGAATGTCGTAGTGAATCACAAGGGACTACTGGGGCCATTGTAGAAAAAGAAGTGTTTTGTGATCAGTCCACCGTGTTTTATCTATAGCTCCATTTACGAGGGGTCCCCCGAGGGCCACTAGCCCCGCCCCCTGCTGTAAAGCCCCCTGACGGATATTGTGGCCTCAGAGGACATAATGTGTAGAGCGTGGATGCTCACACTGCAGGCACCCTTGGCGTGTCTGCTCTGATGAGCAAAGAACAGAAATACTTGGGTTGTAGTTCATTTTCATCATTAAGTCCTCGATTGATCTATTTATCTTGTTCGTCAAGAATTTCTTTGAGATTTTAATTTCTTTTCCAAGTTTGAGCTGGCTGAGATCTAAAAAAAAGAGCAAATGCAATGTTGCATCCAGTCTTTTAAAGGGGATTTTCAATCTATTCCATGTTGAATTTTATGTGACATTTTGCTTAATTTTAGGAACTTTTTTTGCTGTTCAGATAACAGCCTTAGTTAAGTCATGGCACAACTACACAACACAATCTCTTCGCACATTTGAAAAGTCCATCATCCATTATCTAAATCACGTGATAGCCAACACATATGGGTATATTTTGTAGCTTTGCAAAATGGCTGTCCCTTGTAGAGACACAGGGATTCTAGGTGCCCACAACAAAGTTTCTTTTATGTTTCAGATTTTGAAGCCTCCGACGACCAATATTTAAATGGAGTGTGATTCGGCCATTCATTTCTTCAGACAGTTTTGTTCCTCCATGATTTTATATGAACAAAATGAACTGTAATGGTATTCTTGTTTTCATTTTATTGGTCAGCACAGAAATTGCAGGCTTTAGGACTCTCTGGCTGGCCACTAATCCTGATGGTAGCGTACCAAGGGGTGTCTACTGGGACCAGTAAAATAGCACTATGTCACTGCGACACGCTTTGCTCCTAATAACCACAGGATGCTGCAAGGGACCTGGGCAGAAGCGAATGTGACATAGGGGACCAATTCTAGCATATTACCACAACATAGTCAGCAGCCTCCTCTGCCACGCATGCCATTATCTTGGGGTGTATGCATTATACATGCAGATAAACTACTTCTATCTGAAATTGCTGTTAAGAGCAGAGACCAGATGAAGGGCATGGTTGCCAGTCAGATTTAACCATGCAGGCTTCTTTTCTCTGTGCCATTCCCTCTTCCATAAATCTCATTGTCGGTCTTTGCTGTTTAATGGTGACCTCAACCCGCCTACTCTCCATCGCCGTAGCCCTCGTACTGCATATACGATGAGCATAGAATGAAAAGTCAAAGTGACCCCCACCACAGTGATGAAAACCCATACAGCCTGGGTGCAATAGAAGGTCTTCTATTATTCAGCAACCGCAGAAGAAGACAGAGCGAACCACGTTCTCTTTGGAGGCTCCCAGCGTGCGCACCGGAGACGTGCTGCATCAGCTGCCGAGCATCCCTCATCTTTAATGTCGCTTAAGTGCAAAAGGAAGAACAAGGGTTGAAAAGATGAGACCGGCTCCGGGTTCGGAGGGATCTCTGGACAGTGCGGCTGAGTACAGGATGGGGGCCATGAAATGTGAGTGCCTCTTCGCCGGAAGAAAACTGGAGGACAGCACTCCAGCCATGGTTTTTATACAATAACACAACTCGC
This sequence comes from Fistularia tabacaria, assembly GCA_901007705.1. Taxonomy (NCBI): domain Eukaryota; kingdom Metazoa; phylum Chordata; class Actinopteri; order Syngnathiformes; family Fistulariidae; genus Fistularia; species Fistularia tabacaria. Next base: position 169,599 of record CAAKHD010034678.1, on the reverse strand, counting down.
TCCTAGATAATTGTCTCCATCTAGGTCATAATTGTATTGCTTTCCAAGATACAACTTTTTTTTCCTTACTTCTTTGACAGTGCTCTTTCTGCTGGACAAAGCTGTTTTCCTGTTTCAGACTGATTCAGTTATAGATGTGCAGGGCTATATTGCTTTTACATGAATAAATCATTGCCACCTGACACTTAAAATACATTAAATTTGTCAGAGACGAGACCCCGGTGAGAGTATGCATGAGAAAAATAATGAAATGCAGAAATACTGAGTATCCCTGTGAAGCTGTGAAGCTGTGAAGCACATATGTCCACAATCCCCCCACCGCTGCACCCAAAAATCAAAGAAAGTATTCCAAAAGAATTCTGTATGTTTCCTCGGCTTCATCAAGCTTTGCCCATATGGCTTGGTGGGACGGAATTTGCCAAGGGTGGAGGTAGCTTGTGACAAATGCTTACGATCAAAGGAACTACAATGCAAGAGAAACACCTGCAAGATTCCAATGCTGACCAATCACACTGAGCAGTTAGACATGGGGAGTAAGGAGTGAAAAATAGGGAAGAGGAGGGGAAATGCTGCTTGATCTACTATTCAACAACTTTTGCTCTTAAGTATTTGAGGCTCCAAAACCCCATTTAACTCTTAATCCCTGCTGCAAATAAAGCTCCCGTAGCCATTCCCCCAAAGGCTGTACAAACACACACATCTGCCCAGATTATCTCTGTCTGTCTCCATGGACGGCCCAACCCGGACAGTCCCTAAATCTCAGCTACTCTGAAATTGTACCCTAAGTCTCTGACATACCTCGAAAAGTTACTAGTGCTCAGAAATAGAAATAGCCTGTTTGAAAGTACTGTGCCCCATAAGTTCAGAGGTATAGGGGGATTGAAAACACGGGTGAATTGCACTCAGACTGAAAGTCACTAGAAGGCAACTGAAACACAAAAGATTCTTTTTTGAAAAATAAAAGCATGCATAGCGAAAGTCGTCACTGGCAGTACAGTCCGGAGAGCATTTTCCATCATTCTAATGTGTCTCTCTCAATAAGACTAAATTCTCCAAGTCTATTAAGTAAGTCATATCCCACCTGGTTTGCGGTTTCCAATGGCTGAACTCTGCAGCAGGCATGTAGTCCAGGTACTGTGGGCTTCTGGGATGTGTAGAAGCCCATGTTCCAAGCAGCCGTACACATTTTTAAAAGAACCGCTGACCTTAATTGTTAATCTAGTCCCCGTTGCCAGCTTTGAGGTTCCCGGGGTCCAGACCTCGGGAATTTTTCCCCTCACAGACTGACATTGTGCATTTAATTCATGTGGATGAATGAGGTTCAATTTGTCAATTGCATGGTTCCAAACTTCCCTGCTGATGCATCTTTTATGCTCATTAGGTTAATGTTGACATATACAACTGTAGGCTGAGCCATATCATTGTGCCAATTCAGACTCATTTGATCCAAATCTGGCTTCTTCCTAAGCAACCGCTTTCCAATCACAAATGTTTTTTGTAGGATGAGAACAAAGAAAAAAGCAAGTAAATAATAGTTATAAACAGTGTTTACCTCGTAAATCCAGTTGATAAAGCTTGTAAGACATTTAATTATTATCAGTTACCGCACAACCAAATGAACTGCTCATAATCACTATCTCTATATGAGTAATGAAAATACTGAACAATCGTAGGGCAGTCAAGTTATTTTGTGGCAATTGATTTTGTTCAGGTATTCCATTCAGAAATAGTTACAATATTTGGTTTTAAGTATACGTACTGTACTTTAAAAGTTGTTATTTGTTGTGTCCATTTTAACTCACATGTATTGAAGACCCGGTTAAGCATCGTGTCAAAACTCCAAATGCTGTGAATACTAAAAATGGATTCCCTCTCTTTCCATTTCATTTGTAAACAAAGCATTTGAAATGCATAAAGCTGGACGTTTCAGATCTGAGTCCTTAAATTTGCAAGTTCCCTGTGATGGCTAGAGATATTCAAATTTAATGTCATTATAACTAATTATGCAAGCAATTTAGAAAAGGCCTTTTGTAAAACTGGCAGAGTATTTGAGTTTTTAATGGAAGGTTTAACAGGAAGGGACGGAGATTTCAATGGATTTACTTCACAAATGCTCATTTGAATATATCTTACATGGCGATGTCGCAGATTTGCTCGAAACATTATTTGCATTTCTATTACAACATTAAAACATGAAGATTAATACCGACAGCGAATACTCTAAGTCTGCTGGCTCCCTGATTATATTTGAATTTGAAGAAATAAAAAGTGCAATCGTCAGTTGAATTACTCAGTGAGCTTCCCCGACAATACTGGGCTCGAAACCCAAAAACGTTTCTTTCTTTTCAAAGAACGATATGAATTCCTGAGCTGTAAATCACTTATTTTACTTCCATTCATTGCCTTGTAAATGCCATGGTCTTTAAACCACAAAACTGTGGAGTTGAGTAAAGAAATATTGACCTGTACACCAAATTTATGCATTCAGCTTGAAAATTAGCCTGTGATATTTTTTGGGGGGCTTTTTGGTCTTTTTACTCAGAGCTTTGTTTGACATTGAGATTAAAAAATAATGTGATCTCAGTTCTTCCATCTAAGTACTATTGCAACACTTTTTTTAATCTCAGTAAAACCTTGAAATTGACCCCCTGCTTCCATTTTGACTCTATTGTAAGTCTATGTGCTCACTGCCTGGTTAAGAAGCTTCTCTTGTCTCCAGCTTGTTCAAATTACAATGCCGTACTTAAATTCACGGAGACAATGAAATATCCCCATCCGCTTGTCTCGCTACTGGCGAGGTTTGAAAAACTCACTTGTGCAGAAATTGCAATCATAAACACCTCCACAGGAATAGTGTTATATGTTTAATGCAATTCACATTAATCCGCTGCTTTATAAATGTGTAGAACCAGCTCATCATAAGGACACTAATCACCACTGTGATGCTGTTCACTGACTCATCAAGACATGAGATTTCTTCTAAATGTTTCTTCTAAAAGTACTGACTCCTGCTCCTCAACAGTCATTCAGACACCACTACGCTGCTGTAAGAGTTGTGTCGCATCATTCTAAGATTAAATATGACGTTTAAAGCTCCGCATGCTCTCCTGATCTTCTTACATCACAGATTTACTTGCGTCCCATGAGCCCGGCGGCTGCTCGCTGTCCTCAGGTGGGACCCATACAGTTTCCCACAGGTTCATCTTGTTATTGCAGGAAGCTGTGACTTTTTATTATTATTTATTAAACAGCCAACCTGGAGAGGTCAGGTTCACAGAGTTGATACATTCTTTTAAATGCTTCTTCCAGCTTCATTTTGCGAGGATATCTTGATGTAGTAAATTTGCCCGTCAAATGAACTCGGTGTCCTACTTCATCAGGTCTTCCTTATTTTCTGTTTAGCTCTGTTGATATGTATTGGTCATACACTGCCTTTAAAGCAGCATTTTGGAATAGTTTTGGTGTATCGATGTTGTTTTTAGCATTGTAATAATTCTGATGAATCAGTCTAAAATGGGGTACTCCCAGTGATGAATAGTGGAGCTGTTCTGCCCACAGCTCCACCATTTGCCTCTCTTTCTGGGCGGTCTATATTGATCGGGACGTTATTCCCATTCATTCGTCCCGCAAAGAAATACTGTCTCTCCCGCCGATACCGCTCTGGTGATTTTGTCTACAAGGTTTTTCCCTTTTCCCGGTTTTGTTAGAGCTCATTGGTTGTGGATAGTGTTACGTCACCGTAAAGATTTGCGATAATATCAGACACGTTCGATATTTTCGAAAGCCCAAAGACTAGACACGCTTCCTTACACCCATTGTCAGCTCGGATTGGCCCAAGACCACCCAGTGCATAGGGTATGTGGCATAGACAATGACTTCGCTCACACTTTGATTTGGGAAAATAATACAAAACACGCACATCAATAAAGTTATTACACTGTTAGTATCACCGACGTGTGACATCCCGGAGGCAACGTGCCATATTGCAAAGCCACCATCACTGCATGCTGAGCTCTAAAGCCGCCATCTGGCAGGTGAGCTGCACACTTTCCTCTTGTACCTCTCCTCCCTCTCATTTCTCTCCTCTCCTGTCACACCTCTGTCTCTCTCGCTCTTTCTCTCTCTTTCTCTCCCTCTCTGGGCTTTCGGTCTTTATTACAGATGCGCACATATCTTTTTCCACTCACATTATCCTTACCTCCACCTTTATCTACCTGTGCATCCTAACCTCCTTCAGGCCTGGATCACACTCTAATAAATGTCAGCGTGAGTGCTGATTTATGCAGGTCAATGTACTTACATATCATAAGCACATTTGTGTGGCTACACACATATCTAGTACAGTACATAGAAACACTAACACAAACAGACTTGGGGGATCTCCCTCTTCCCCCTCCTCAGGCAGTAGCATCCGAACAGTCATGTTTAATCATCGTCTCCTTGGGTAGTGGGGGTAGCAGTTGGATTGGGTGGGGTGAGTGGGGGGCTCAGGGTTGAGGTGGAGGGGATCTCCTGCTATGTAGACTAGGAGTGCGTTGCCTGTGCACTCACACACCGTGTAATTGTGTTACATACACTAATTCGCCTGAAACACTAATGCGGCATCGCCTGCGCATCTGACCCACATCCTGCTCCCTCATATTCAACCCGCGGCAGAATCAATGTCAATGATTAAAGTGGTGGTCACTTAAATCTTTTTTTTTTTTTTTTTTTGTAGCCTGTAAAGCTGTGCCCCCTCCCTCCATCCCACATCTTCCCAAACGTACAGTATAGATCATTAATCTTTGTAGAAGTCTGAGATAACACTTAACTCCAGGCTCGTGGGGGGAAATGACAGAGACAGATGTTCTAAATTACTTCACTTACGCTGAAGGGGCATCGCCACCGAGGTTACGAGACTCCAAAATAATGCGGCCTCACCTGCAGTCTCTCTCAGAATTACAGAAACTGGAAAAGGTGAAGGAATTACAACCCACCGCTAATCGAAATCAATAACAATCCAACAGAAACCCATTATTTATGCTTCATTTCATCAGCTGTGCCACACTTTTTAGCCAGTCTCCTGTGAGTCAACCTGGCTTGAAATGTGAGTACTTTCTCTCTAACCCCCAAAAAGCAGATTAAAAGAAAGTGAGAATTTCCCATGCTTCAGATAGTAAACGCTTGTACATTCCTTCCTCATGAAAAATGCTCCTATTTGAAAGACAATGGCATATTCACCAGGATGAAGAGATAACCTATTGAAAACTACACAAGTAGACGAGGATTCTTTGAACATCTTGGTGCAAAAGTCAAAACAGTTTGGAAAAATCACTGATTCTTCAGTTCAGTGTTTGCTCACTGTCCAGTGTTTGCTCACTATACTTTAGTCAGCACGACAACGTGTAAGTCAGCTTTGTTCTCTCCTTACATCAGTTTGAAATTGCACGCATTAATCTCGTATATTATTTGACTGTCATAGATCTAGTTTTAGGTGAGAATGTAGTGATAGGTCAATTTTTCAGTGGTCTCACCAGTCCCCAACTTTTTGATAATCAATAATCTATTTTGGTTCTATCATAGGAAACAAAAAGTAAAAGCTCATGAAATGTGAATATGTTCTTCTTGCTTTACCTTCTGTACAACTGTGATTTTAATCTCATTGGCTTGTGAACACCTGATGAGGATGACCTGGAAACTGGGAAACTGGGATTTGCAAATTTATAATTTTCTGATATTTTTACTGGCCAACTGTGAGATCGATAAGTCGAGAACATAATCAACAGATATTTGAAATGATTGGTGGTCAGATAAATTTGTATGAAACGGCTCTATATATTTTCATCTGGGTAGTCTAGTGTCTGTCCATGAGGCTTAAGGTTTTGTGATCTTCCAAAGGAAACTGCGGGGGAAGAAAGGAGATTGAAGAAGACCATGTTTGTGACTTACAGCCCTGAAAAACGATAAACTCAACCGCGACCTCCAGACATTTAAGTCCCAGTGACCTTTGGTTACATCATTTCTTCCCACAGGTTTTTTTTTTTTTCTAAAAAATGATCCCAGTGAAGTCAGTCCGAGCAGCGGACAATCCAGAATAACTCATATCATTACATTTGCCTCCCTAATAGCTTATTATTTTGCTCTTTTTGGATCTTTTGTTTTTGCAAGATTAGAAATATAATCACTGTGGGTATTCAATTTCATTGTGTGACATTAAGAATAGCAACTTGAAGAACTGGAGTGTTTGCTTGGCTTGAAGACACGAAAAAAAAAATCCCTGAGATAAGTCTGATCCCGGGTTTAAAGTAATTCGAAGGTGCGAGTTGGGTACCGTTCATCATGTCTTTGAAACCCAGCAGAGAATGAAGACAAAACTAATGCGAAGATTCATTTAAATTCTAAAATTAGCAGGCAGCTGATAAAGCTGATGACTGGCATGAACACAGCAGGAGAGGAGCCAATTTCTCTCTCTTACTCTCTCTGTCCCTTGCCCCTCTCTCTCTCTCTCTCTCTCTCTCTCTCTCTCTCTCTCTCTCTCTCTCTCCCTCTCTCCTTCTTCTCCCTCTCCTTCTTGGGCTT
>CAAKHD010034678.1:150648-162224 GCA_901007705.1 Fistularia tabacaria | reverse complement strand
CACCCCGCTGGCCCCTCCCCCCCCCCCCCCCCCCCCCCCCCCCGGCTCTGCCTCCTCTCCATGCCGATGCTTTGTCTCCTGAGACATCAGCGCACATCTACTCATTACAGGTGGCAGGTGGAGATCTTATGATAAAAAAAAGAAAAAAACACAAGCAGGATTTTCAACTGACTGTCTTCCGGAGGGCTTGAACTGCTCCCCAACTTTGCCTCCCTGCACGCCGCCGTGCTGCATCCAGCTTGCGACTTGACCACTAACAACCGGCGATGGACTACTCACCTTGAAACAAGAGCAGACCCATTCATGAGTAAGGACGATCCGCTTGCCATCCGGGTTCCCCACTCTCTCTCTCTCTCTCTCTCACACACACTCTCTCTCCCTCTCTCTCTCTCTCTCTCTCTCTCTCTGTCTCTCTCTCTCTTGGAAACGTCCCGCGGATGTGTGTGGATGAGCCGAGATATACAGAAAAAAAAAAATCTAATAATAAGGATAATTTTAAAGAAAGAATTAAAAAAAAAAAACTGCCGGGTCTTTCAGTGCAGCGTGTCGCCCGGAGTCGTTCGGGAAGCGGTACGCAGCTCCGCCGCTGCGATGGAGACTCTGACAAGTGACCCTCGTTCAGGGATTGATCATGTTCTGAAACCGACTGCCGCCACATCACCCTTCTCTCTCTCTCTCTCTCTCTCTCTCTCTCTCTCTCTCTCGCTCTCTCTCTCTCTCGCTCTCTATCTGCCCCCCCCCCCCTTCTGTGCTTGTGCGCTCCGACCATCGCGTCATCCTTTTTTGGCACAACTTGAGCGCGTCGCCACAGAGAACGCGGGTTTCGCGCTTCGGAGCGTGGAATTTGAACCCGGATCGATCCCTATCAGTGAGGAAATTTAAGAATGACAGGAAGGTGAAGAAATCTCCCAGAGGTATTTGACGAGTTGTTAAATAGCTGGAAGCGCACCTTGTGTGTGTGTGGTGGTGGGGGTGGTGAGGGGGAACGGGATTACGTTTGAAGAAAATTTTTCTTAACAACAGTTTTCAAGCCGCCTCTCACTCCGTTAAATACAGACGTCCAGTCCCTTTCACACATGTCAATATGAACTGACGTGTTTGTTTTACGGGTTGACACGGCAGGGAAATGCATTCGGTTGCACAAGTTTTGCTTTGAAACGCTGTCATCTATAGGCCGTATGGTGTAATTGCATGGCTTGATATCACTGAGCTGTTAGGCAGAGCCTTTGTTGTGCAGCCGAGGCCCTTATTACCAGACTCATGCTACCTGCAGCTGTTACCTCGAGTGAAGGATCAGAACACATCTCTATGTGGAGATACAGTTTGAGGGCGCTTTGTAAAGAGTCCCATCTTACAGTGGGAAATACCCACACGTACGGCAGCAGTCTCTCCCGCGCCCGAACGAAAACCCCAATTACTCAAACGGAACTGCTTACTCTGCTGAAAGCCTTGAGGAAAGTGCGACCCTTTTCTTTAACTTGAAAAAAAAGGGAGGGGCTATGCAGAGCAGCCCATAGCCAGCTGCGTGACCCTCACTTTAAGTGATTTTGATGGAGGTCAGTCGGAGATGTCAGACATGATACCTGTTTGGAGCCAAGCAGCTCTGGGTGGCTAAAGATGCCCCCCCCACCCCCCGTCGGGCCTGAACAGATGGTAGCATCTCCCAACTCTACCCACACCAGTGCCATATTGCACAAACACACACTGTAACACTAAAACACACAAATGTACATGCCTATAAAGTATATATTTTCATACTAGCAATGCACGCGCACATACACATCGAGTGCATGTGAACATTTAATGATTATGGGAGGAGTGATTGAATCTGTATGTAATGAGCTTTCACCGGCAGTCAGAATTTGATCAGTGGTTCTTAGGGATGGAGCACAGTGAGGTTCAGCTGAGATTACAGTGAAAAGGTTGGAAAGAAACCTTATTTTGCTTGGTATCTCAGAGTGCTGTTAATTTTGGGGTAATCCCAATTTTGTCGATACCAACTTGTGTTTATTGAGAATTCACCGAAAATTATAAAATTACCTTAAATCCCAAACAAATTCTGTAAGATTTGCGAAGCACATAACAGAAAAGTATCCATTCGTCTGTATCTTTGTTCCTTCTTTTTGGTCTACTTTTAATGATAAAAATAATTAGTGAAAATCAACTTCATTTTTGGTTTTGCACTTTCTTACTACTTGTATAAATAGGCACCAAAGATATTCTGGCTTCTTCTAACTTCTAACCATGATCGGAATGTTTCCTTTGCAAAGCAGGACATCATAACTTTAATCTTACTGTCTGTTACAATTAATTTCAAAAATACACCAAATCTACTGAGGCCTTAGAGTGTTCACAGCGGAGGCCTAAATATGTGTGGAAGCTGTGAGATTTCTCTTTGTATTATACATGCAGTCTCTATTTTCATCCATTGGACCCACCCACTTTTAAAATGAATTTGAAGTGACTGTTTCTTTTTATCAAAATTCAATTTAACAAATCATTGCTTTCATTCAGCTGCTGTTTTTTTTATCCCAATAAAAGTCACTGACACATTTTTCCCCACTACTATAAATGAGGAAAGTATGGCCAAAGAACATGTGATTTTTTTCACATTAAAGCAGCCTTATAAAGCATCAATCTCTATACAAGGAAGGATAGTTATGTTATTTTTCAACCCTTATAAACCCCACTCAGGAACTGTGCAACAGAATCGTAACAGCTATTCACCCTACGATTCCTTAGATTTATCTGCTCCGTCCATGCAGGGGTTGTCCACTCGGCTACAGAGGACAGGATGTGAGTTATTAAATCCAAGCTAAATAGGAATGATGATGTTGGCAGTGGCAATGAGATGTAGTGTGACTATAACCGAGTCGTAGATTATTAGTTGCGGTGCACCGGTTGAATTAGCCATCACTGTCTCATTCAAGGGCAGCAGGGATTGTAAAGGGATTCAAACTGCGGATCCAAACCAGTTTTTCATTTCTTTAAGGGACGGTGCTGGTGAGGTTCAGTGGTAGAAAGTAGAGTTCCTTATCAAATCGCTCATGGCATCATGGTCACTGACAAGTACATTACAACTGGGATAACAGAGTGAGTGGAGACTGCCCCAGATGCAGTCGGTGGAACACAGCATGTCAGGTTTACAGACCAAAACACAAACAAACCGGCTTCAGGTAGGTTTAAAAGAATTCTATCCACAGGCCAGAAACACCTGGCCAAGTTGCCTGAGATGTAATATCCATCTAATTTCACAGTAACATGAAGCAGATCAAAATTGATAAATACTTGATAATAATGCTCAAATGGTAGGGGGGAATAAGGATTTTGAATTTTTCATTTTTTTCTGGAATGCAAAGGCCATTTACTTTTTAATTGTTTTCGTAGTTGGGTTAAGTGGCGGTAGGATTCTTATCCTGTGATATTTCAACAATTCTTTTTTTATATGTTTTTAATGTTTCATGCGACTTTCATCCTTTTAAACTGTGTTTTGCTTGTTGGTCAAATAGTTGGAAACACCAGGCAAACAAACTAAGGTTGTTCTGCATTCCTTGTCCATAAATGTCCAAAATAAAATTTAAAAATTGATAAATTAGACAAACCTTAGGGTCCAAACCAGACTGTGAGATCCATAATCCTTAGATACATTTTCTCAAAACTGAAACCGAGATATTACCCTTTTAAGGTATCCGTCTTTCATTTATATTGTTTTTAAATAAACCAATGTTTTTGAGCTCGACAGAGGAGATGGGATAAGATTGAGATTGGGAGGGATTTCCAGCACTGTACAGCACATCTGTACACTGAAAATATCTTCAGAGGCCTTGAGAATTTCAAAGGCATCAACATCTGCGTCATCCATCCCATGAACATCGTGCTGTATGCTGATGACACTGTTCTCCTTGCGTAAAGGGAAGAAGGCCAACAGGGCACTGTGAACAAGTTAACGCAGCGGGGAAGGAGTACTGCATGAAAATAAACGCCAAGAAAATGAAGACCGTGGTTATGAGCAAAAGAGAAGCGAGCTCGTTCGAAATAGATGGAACAGAAATCGGTCAGGTCGACAGGTTGAATTACTCAAGTCATAAAATCACAGAAGACAGTAGATGTGTGATGACATCGAAAGGACAATTGCCACTGCAAAGAAAGAAAATTCTGGTGAGAGGCCAAAACTTCTGCAAGCAAGATCAAGAGTTCAGAAATGTTCGGTTCAGTCAACATTGCAATACGCTGCAGAAAAGAATTCTGACCAGATGAAAGATTGTTTAAATGTTTTTTAGATGTGGACAAAAAGAAGCGTGCTAGACATGGAGAGAGCTACCAAGAAAGAAATCCTGAAATGAATCAATCCAAAAACAATGCCTCTTTAAGATTATCCAAATTAAGAAATTGGACATTTTCAGGCACCCCTCTGGAAAAAAACACCATGCAAAGACAATTATTAGAAGCTCAACAAAGAAGAAAAAAACAAGACAAATGGTAAGCAGCCAATGGACCAACCTAAGCCACAGTGAGGCAGTAAGAAAGGCGGAATTAGATTTTTAAGATATACGGCAAGAGAAATATGCACTGTAGTTAGCAAACTTTGTTTAAGTCCCATTATGCTGTGAGTTACAAAAGACTTAGTCATGGACTCGCCTCAGTTGTGCATTCGTTTTAGCTTAGAAACCGACAGCAGGTATATAGAGGCAGCAGATGGAAAATCTTCATGCAGATGACCTTGTTTTTTCATTGCAGATCGTCCGAGGCATAAGTGTTAAACAGAAATAAGTATATAATCTGTTAAGAATTGTCTGTAGGTGCTGCAGATACTTTTCAATAGTTTGCTTTGAGCTATTTTGCCTGTTTCAAAAGATCCTACCTATGTGGGAACACGTAGCAACATATGGCTGGCTGCTAAACACTTTCAGTTTCTTTATCTATGGGTCTCATTTTTGTGTGTGTATCTCAGGACCCTTGTGCAAGAATATTTTCATCCATGGCACAAAGTTTCAGTTTTTCTAAAGGATCAAGTAATTTCAACTTGCTGTTCTAAAGTGAGCCTCCCCTGTGACCTGTAAAGCTTCTTAGCCGTAACTCGAGAATTCATGTACTAATAACACATTTTCATACAAATGTGAAAGAATGAAATGTTGGAGTGATTTCGGTTTAATCCAGAAGTCAAGGCAGAGACTGCAAAAAAGCAAATTGATTTTTTTACCTCTGATGAACAAATTGACATGTCTTCATGTCCTGGTTGGGCTCATACACTGATCACACATTTTCCTATTCCTTTACATTTTGGTTTATCCTTTAATAGAAGTCTGGGTTCAACTTAGTGGATATTGTGGGCGAAGGTTCAAAGTCAGTGTGACGTCACTACCATCCCAGTTTCATGAGTACAGTTTTCAGTACATTTCAGTACAACTGAATTTGGAGTTGAAAGTAAACCTGACCTTTTAAAATTGTATTTGTTTTCTGCTAAATGATTATATTTCACAAAAATGTTACACACGACAAAGGAAGACATTCATTGTTGAAAGGATACAGTTTCTGACCATTATTTAACACCATAACTCAGGAACAGATGGGGCGATAATGACCACGTTTCACATTTGGTGAGATGCTGAATTTTTTGACGCAAATCCCAGGTCCCTGTTGCAGGAGACCAAGAAAGCACATCAGAGAAAGAGTATTGGCATGTTTTGGGGAGGGGTGAACAGTCAAAAAGCAGTACTTTTAGTTTACCCATTTCGGCGAAGCCTAATTAACTTTACCCCAGTAGTTGAAAGCCATTGCTTTAAGTTATGCTCGTTGCATCGTTGCTGCAGTTGTTTCCTGTAACATCATGATATTCTGTGCAAACATTTTCCCGAGCATCATCCCGAGCCAAGAGGCAAAACTGATATAAATTGAGAAAAATGCAGCTCTTAGGGCTGAAGTGGAGATCTGCAACCCCATCAGTCTTTGGTTACTTTCGTAACCATAGCAGCCATTTAAACTCATTTAAAGTATGCTTTGTGTGTTTGTTGCGGCATTGTACTGATGTGTTCATTATGATTATTATGGTTTTGCTCAGGGCTTCTTGAACAGACCGCGCCAAAGTGGTGCAGCCAGCAAGATGCAATCTACTTCATGAAAATTACCATAACAACACAGAGCTGTGGAAGGAAAGCAAAGGGAGATGCATGCAAATGAAATGGCAATAAAAGAAGACCGCGGGCCCAATCAAGCTGTCATAACACGTGGAATAATAACAAGTGAGAGCCATTAAAAGCTTTCACTCACAACTGCTGCACCTCAGTGTGAAAAGAATAGAAACCACAGTTCCTCTCATGCCTCCTTTTTGCATGTAGACACATCTCTCACCTCCAGATTATAATAAGATGGTCATCAATAAGAGTATCGTGCTAGAATACAAGAATCTGTGACTGTTTCATCACACTTTCCAGCTTTGACTCAGAAATTTGTCTCTGTTACCCATAAAAGCATCTTCAATCATGGTTTCTGTCCAACTGAAAAGGAAACATTAAGAGATTACGCTACAGATGTGCCTGTGAGGCAACTTCTTCTTTGTATTTCATGTGCAGAAAAGTAATACAAACGGACAAGAAATAAGCAAAAAAGAACATGCTGTCAATTTTGATTAACTAACAACAGCAAATCACCAACATATGCATGGCATGTAACAAATACCCTTCAGCTGTATCACAGCAACAAGTACAGTTCCCGACAAGATTCTTTATTGTTGTGTGCCTTCTGGGGACATCAGAAGGTGATGTGCAAGTCCAGGCTCTCTTCTTGTTTTTGCAGTCCATGGTGGGTGTTTCTCACACATCAGAAATATACCCAACACAGACACAGAAAATTAGAGACAGGAGTGATGTTAATGTTTAATTTCTGTTGTTGATCTCGATCAAAGAATTTAATTGAATCTCCTTTGTTTTTAGATATTTCCTTATGTTGGCACACAGTGTTTTCATTATGGTCAAGAAATATCTTTCAACATTGAACTGATACCAAGAACATATTTCTGACACATCTCTCTCCTTCATAAAGCTCAGTTGTTCTCCAATCGCCGTTAACTCTGGTAAGTCAGGATGTACAATAGTGTTGATACTTTTTATTTCAGCAGTGGTTTTAAAAAAAGTCACAAGTCTGTTTATTCCTATTTGACACTGACATTTTGACTACATTGCTCTAATATGGGAATATTTTGTTCTTTTTAAAAGTGCTTTTACATATTTTTCTGGAATTATGTCCTCAGGAGCCATAAATGTGCTTCAAAATGTTCCCGAGACAGATAAAGGTTTAAATAATTTAATGGAAAGCAATTTGGAAGAAGACAAAGCTGTTCTTTTTGCACTCGTCCCCGCTGCATGTTTGATTTCTAAACATGTAAAACAATCTCTCCTCACAGATGCAATTGTATCATGTCTGTCGAGTAAAACATCCCATTGCAATAATGCAATGATTGTATTATTGTTATTTTAATATTAATCTAGCCTCTGCGTTTTCATAGCAAACCCCAGGCAACTGTTCTTTCCTTAAAGCGGATAAACATTATCAGTTATTATCTGGACTCCAGGTGTATCAGCCTTACACGCTGCTGTGTTATCTGATTCATCAATAGAGGCTGTCAAGATATCTGCCAGACAGACTGTGCCACAAACAAAAACAGTGGTCAAAATCTAATGGTCACTAACAGCCAGAGAATCACTCTGACAGCATCCAAAGGACCCCACGGGTACATCCTCTCATACAATCCGTCTCCGTCCCTGCCAACGCAGTCTACTGCTGGCCACATGAAGCTCCCGGTACAGATGGAGAACATAAAGGGGTACATTTTTTTTCCTGCATAGTCTCTCCAGGTGTGTTGTTGATTTTTTTTTGTTATCGGTTTTATTCCACATAACTGTAAAATTGACTTTTTGTCTGACTCATCTTTTTTTTTCTACAAAATTCACATCTTGCAAAATTTACATCTTGCTGTGGCTTGTGATTTTTATTTTTTGTAAGACAAAAAAATTCAAAATATTTAAAAAAAATGGTTTGTTACTACTAGAACTGGAGTGGTGTCAATTAACCATTTCCTCATTAAATATATTATTTCAAGAAAGATAAATGTCAGTAAATGTATGGTAATTTTTTTTTTTTTTTGCCTTTAGTTTTTTTATACAGCAGTGTTTTCATATGTTCATATGTAGATAGAGCTGCCACCTTATTGTGATGGAGGGGTTTGCGTGTCCCCGTGATCCTGGGAGCTATGTTGTCTGGCGTGGGAGGAGTTTGGGGAAGCTATGGAGATAGGCTTCTGGTGGGCTTCAAGGAGATTCTGGTCCACCATCCGGCGGCTCAGGAAGGGAAAGCAGTGCTCCATCAACACTGTGTAGAATGGGAGCAGGGCGCTGCTGACCTCCATGCGAGGCGCTGTAGATTGGTGGCAGGAATATTTCTCAGACCTCATCAATCCCGTCGAAATGCCTTCCAATGAGGAAGCAGAGCCGGGGGACTCCGGAAGGGGTCTGCCTATATCCGGGGCTTAAGTTGCTGAAATAGTCAAAAAGCTCTTCAGTAGCTGGGCTCCAAGGGTAGATGAGGTCCGTCAAGGCTCTGGATGCAGAAGGGCTGTCCTGGCTGACACGACTCTGCAGCATTGGGTGGACGTCAGGGACAGTGATTATGGGGTACTAAACCCCGGCTGTTCGGCCCCTGTATGACCTGTGTTGGAGCTTAGTCTGCATCGCCAGTTGTAAGTCGGACCCTATTCTGGTGAGATTTGGACTCCGCCAGGGCTGCCCTATGTCACCAATTCTGTTCATAACTTTTATGGAAAGAATGTCTAGGCACAGCCAGGGGCATTTAGGGGACCTGGTTTAGTGGCAACAGGATCAAGTCTCTGCTATTTGCAGATGATGTGGTCCTGTTGGTTTCATCAGGCCATGATCTCCAGCTCTCACTGGAGCGGGTTGCAGCCAATTGTGAAGCGGCCGGGATGAGGATCCGCACCTCCAAATCTGAGACCATGGTGCTAAACCAGAAACGGGTGGAGTGCCCACTCCGGGTGGGGGAAGAGGTCCTGCGCCAAGCAGAGGAGTATAAGTATCTCAGGGTCTTCACGAGTGAGGGCAGCATGGAGTGGGAGATTGACAGGCGGATCGGTGCAGCGTCTGCAGTTATGCAGACTCTGTAGTGACCTATGGTCACGAGCTGTGGGTAGTGACCGAAAGACCAAGATCGTGGATTCAAGCGGACAAAATTAGTTTTCTCTGCAGGGTGGCCATGCTCTCCCTTAGAGATAAGGTGTGAAGGTTTGCCTCTCCGGGAGAAACTCAGAGTAGAGCTGCTGCTCCTCTGCATAGAGAGGAGCCTAATGAGGTGGCTCCGGCATCTGGTCAGGATACCTCCTGAACGCCTCCCAAACAAGGAATTCTAGGCATGTCCATCTGGGAGAAGGCCATTGGGAAGACCCAGGACATGCTGGAGAGACTGTGTCTCCAGGCTTGCCTGGGCCTCCCTGCTCTGGCTCCTCTCCCTGCGACCCAAGATGACCCAAGATGGATGGATGGATATGTAGATGGATAAATAGATGTTACATTGTTGAATGGAATTAACGCTTTTCAGCTTGCAGTTGTGGGTAACACTTTGATGTTTGTTGGCAGCGCCCTGTAGTGTTTGATAGCACCAAATGAAATGTACGTTTTTATCAAGGTCACACCAGCAGTGCAGAGTCTCTGAGTGGCTCACAGAAATGGGAAAGTCTTCATGTGGAGTTTTATTGACCACATGCTACGTGACAGACTCAAATGGAAGCCTTGCGCATCTGAAGCACACACAGAGGCCATGACAAAGCATCACTGTTAGGGCCCACGCCGCTGAAATTGCAGCTCTTATGCATTTACTTTGACTTTCCAGGGGCGAACGCTACATCAGGCCACTTTCACATTTCAAACACTGGACCTGAGCCTTTCTAATTGGTGTCCATTTAACCTTTCCTTTGCTTTTTTCCCATTGGTTTCATCTGTGTTTCCTTCCTTATGGTTACACCTCCTTTACAATTCTATCACCAACAACAACGGGCCAAACATCCCTCCGGTGATGCTTGTTCTGATGGGTAGAATTTCCTTAGAGCTGGACAGGGTGGGGCTATCCTTGGGAAAACCCAGGAACATCAAAACATGAATAATGTAATTTTAATTTACGGATTCCTTTTTCATTGACTAACAACTTCTTTTTTTTAAAGTGCCATGGGTCAATTCAATCGAATTTTGAATTTCAAGATAAAATGTCATTAATTCCATCATAATCTATACCACCTATCCTGCTCTCAGGGTCAGTGAGGGTGGTGACGCAAACCCAGATGTAATTGGGGGAGAGGTGGGGTTCACTGCCAGTGGATCAGGGGGGCAAATATATCAGGACATACAACAATTCACTGTCTTTTTCACAAGTCTGAGCAGTTTGGAGTCTCCAATTATCCTATTTCATGTTGTAGCAAATGGACTTGAGTTTCTTCACATGAAGAAGTTGTAAAAGAACAGAAGAACCCTCTCAAATGATGGGTGAAATGTCATCAAGTGAAGAAATTCAAGTCCAGTTGTCATGACAAGAAGATTTTGACAAGAATTCTCCATGACCTGGATGACAAAGAACCTCCACAGACAACTTACTTCGTGTTTTTGAACTTTGGGAGGAAACAAGAGAACCCGGACGAAACCCATGCAGACATTGGGAGAACATTTAAACTCCTGCCCCTGTCAGAATCTAACAGGGACCTTCTTTCTGTGAGGTGGAAGCGATCCCTTCGCGTCGCCATTTTGCCAAATTTGTAATGTCAGTATTTCTACTTCTAATACTAAGCCCCATACAGATGTCTTTAATAATGTTTTTTTTTAATTCACACACAAATTCAATCATTGGAATACATTTGTGAAGGTTTAGGCTTTTTATTCAATGCTGAATAATTTATTCACACACACACATAAAGACAGAGACACATACAAACTCATACAGTGCATATATATATATACATATCTATAAATGCATACGTATATATGTAATTCATGTATTGTTCAAAGATCTACACAAAATGATTAATGTAAACAACAGGTTTAAGAATCTTTTCTTTGTACCAAAATTTCTCACTTAGCTCACTCACTTCACAAATTGAATCAAACTGTTCGATCCAGGGGACGGATCGCAATCACAAGTTCCCGACTGGGAGGAAATATGATGAAGGACTCTACTGTTTTGAATTTCACAACAACAGACCAACAATTAGGGATAAACATAGCCTTTGTCATGAACAACAGAAGTTACCCCTCTGTGTTTCAGAGACCATGGCGTTTATCGTAGATTTGTAACCATCATTGGTATTTTTGTGGGATCCTGCATTACCTCATGGAGGCAGACACCAGAGCTGTGTGTTTGTGCTTGTGTGTGTGTGTGTGTGTGTGTGTGTGTGTGTGTGTGTGTGTGTGTGTGTGTGTGTGTGTGTGTGTGTGTGTGTGTGTGTTTGTGTGAGATATAATACGAAATGGAGCGTTGTGTGTGTATATATCGGAAGAGCGCTCGTCTGAGCCCCCGTCACATCTCGC
>CAAKHD010034678.1:84649-150628 GCA_901007705.1 Fistularia tabacaria | reverse complement strand
TTTTGGGGGTTGTGTATTTTCTTTGAGGGGGAGACAGGAGGTGTGTGTGTGTGTGTGTGTGTGTGTGTGTGTGTGTGTGTGTGTGTGTGTGTGTGTGTGTGTGTGTGTGTGTGTGTGTGTGTGTGTGTGTGTGTGTTTGTGTGAGATATAATACGAAAATACAGCGTACTGCATTTTCATCAGCTGACATTTGCTGACATTTGTTGCCTCCTGCTTAATTCCCGTGCTTGTACTGTTCTGTATCAATATTGTGATTATTGAGAAGCAAGAGAATAGTTTTGAATAGTTTTGTGATGTTGTGGGTTTAATGTTAAGTGAATTTGAAATTACAGGGCGTTATCATGAAATGAAATGCCTCCATCCAGATTCAGGCAGTGTGAGACTCTGCAGCGTGTGATCATAGAGGTCATATAGCAGCTGTATTCGAATTACAGTCTTTCCCATTCAGGCAATGTAATTGAGATTAAAAAGTGGCTAATCCTACTAAATGCTCTGAAGGGGTTCCTTATGTTTGAGGAGCGCCACAGACTGTCCTCATTTACAGACTGTAGTTCTAGTTGATGGACTTCACTCAACAGACTTCTCACCCGTACAGATCGATACAAGATATATGTTCTCTCTCCTTTTCTCAATTACCTTTTTCTTTCCTGGAAAGATATTTTTTTCAACAGTGGGGAGATGCTACTTTCCTCCTGCTGCAGGATCAAAGCTGGAGATCCTCATCGGTCTGTCGTGTTTCCAAAACATTCCACTTATTTGTTTAATAAATGCTCAGCCTCCCAGATAATGCCGGATGGCCTTACTTTAAACTCTTCTTCTTCTTTCCCTTTTGGCTGCTCCAATCAGGAGGTCCTGATCTCATCTCTCCTCATCACTCCCAACGAGAGCCTCAACATCTTCATCTCAGCTACCACCAGCTCTGCTTCCTGTCTTTTCCTCATTGCTACTGTCTCTAAACCATACAGCATCACTTGTCTCACCACTGCTTTGTATACCTTTCTTTTCGTTCTGGCAGATACTCCTTTATCCCACATAACCTCCTTTCAACAAGTTCAAAAATTAACAATTTTCAATTTTCCCAATTGTGAAAAATTCACTTCATACTTGCATGTTTATTACATGTTTTATTCACAACAGTTTAGTTTGTTTTGCTCTAAATTTTATTCTACAATCAGTGACAGGATGGTTTGATTTTTATTTATGTTTTAACCCCGATGACAGTGTCTCATTCAGTAGAATCTTGAAATGATCTTGAATATTCAAGAGTACTGAATAGTCCAGGATGTCCCATGTGACTGCCCCAAAAATATCATCCCCAAAACCCCTGTTTGTTGCCGAGGTGATCCATTTAAATATAGTCAGTAATATTTAAATTACCTCGCAGCGTCCCAGCTATACTCATGTTTTTGCACAACTTCTGCACATTTAATGATTTAATTCTTTTTTTTTTAATTAATTTTTTGTCGTTATTGTTTTGTTTTGTCTCTTTACTAAGATTTAATAACAAAATACTGCACTGGGGGAGAATTTCAGGAAGCATGCGTGCAGCCGTAGTCGTTT
Source organism: Fistularia tabacaria (assembly GCA_901007705.1). Taxonomy (NCBI): domain Eukaryota; kingdom Metazoa; phylum Chordata; class Actinopteri; order Syngnathiformes; family Fistulariidae; genus Fistularia; species Fistularia tabacaria. Next base: position 149,068 of record CAAKHD010034678.1, on the reverse strand, counting down.
GGAGGCTTATGCAGCCTGGTCTCACAGAAACCTCATAAAGAAAAGAAAAAAAACTGTGTAAAATAATAGAATTAAGATTGCAATATTCTTAAGAAGAAGTGGCAGTTCAAAGAATCAGATGGGTAGGAATTCCTTAGTACATTATATTCAGCCCATTTTAAGATGTCTTTCTATGATGAAATAATAAGCAGTTGAAGAATCCAAATGAAAAAGGAAGACTCAAAAGCAATGTTAAGAATATTGCATTTTTATTTTACCCAACTTTAATGTCTTATTGCGTAAGCATAAACTGTAAACGTCTAGTATCAAAATACTGACTGATCTTTTTAATCCGCTCTGTTTGTGCCTCCGGTCGAAACCTTACTGTAAATGCTAGTTAACTCCACCTTTCCTCTCAGACTGTGCTGCACAACCCGCTCACCATCCAACCCTGCTGTGATGTCTACCTGTTCCTGGAGGTCATTCCCTCTGCGAACAGGTGGTCAGAACCCAATCAGCCAATTCAGCATATCCCCAAAACCCAATATCCTATGGAGAAGGATGCACTCCTAAAGCCAAATCACTCTGGTAACCTTCCCATTGCACACATTTCCTTGAAACTGATCAAGCGAACACGTCAAAGAGTGTTCACAACCCATTACAATCGAGCACAGGGGGAAGCGAGCACTTCCATATTTAGAGTGAAGTGAGGGCCCCTTTTTAATCAAAGATGGCTCAGGAAATCTTGAATATGTTTGACCTTCTTTAGCAGGATTCATTTGCATGCGGCTGTTTGGATGAAAGCCTCGTCGATTGGCATTTCCACTTGTCAAAACAAAGACACTGCATCTTTAAATATTCGGTGGCATACATTTCCTTTTCCAGAGCACAGAGTGAATGTGGTGAAAATATGAAACTGCTTATTGGTTGTATAATGGAAACGGCAAAAGAGCAGAGGTGACGACGTCGGGAAGGAAAAAGAAGTGAACAAAGTGTCTATCACTGCTGTTAAACCACCGGCTCAGCGAGAATTGAGAACTGCCCCTCTGCAGATGTTCTGGAGGTTGCCTACTGAAACCTCAGCACAAACGTCAAAGGTTTTGCTTTAATTTGCAGTACAAGAACTTCTCTGCAGACCTTGGAGAGGTAATAATTCTCGAATTAGCTTCTGAAAATGGCTGCTGATGAGCCCGTCTTGGGCCAATATTGGACACCGGCTCAATAATACGTGCAGTGCTGATTAAATCTCTGCAGGGTTTCTCACATTCAGTTTTATTATTGGATTCTTTTACAGCGTGAGGATGAGGTCTGTGTTCAAATTGGAGTTTAATGTGTGCCGGCTCTACCTCGGCACAGTGGCTGAGCAAATAAAAGGAGGCGAGGCGGATAAAGAGCGTGTGCTTCAGCATCCATCCCTGGTCTTGGAAGGGATTTTGGGTACCAGGTCTTTTGCATTGTTATCTGAAATAAAGCAGTAGGTGAATGAACTTTAAGGATTCTAATTTGAACAACTGGCAGTTTTTAATATATATATAAAATCTCGGCCTTTGTGCATTTCCCGTGCATCAGTTTGTCTCAAATAGTTTATTTAGCATATGCAAGAAGGACTTTAGCATATGCTTTAGCATATGCAAGCGTTTCTTCAACAATGATTAAAAATATTACCTTATAATTAGCAAAGAATTTTTCCATTTAAGATTCTTCAAAGACATCAATTTTAATAATGTTAGTAAATGTGAATTATAAATGCCCAAAAAATAGAAAGAAGAATAAATAAAAATAAATGGAAAATTACGAAAATTACATCATAATAGACGAAAGTATTTTGTTGTAAAATTGATCGGGCTACCTAATTCGATTGCCTTTCCTGTTCACCCTTGAGCATGAAGGTCAGACTGCAAAGAAAAAAATTTTTTAGAGGTTTAGTTTCCTTCTCAAATGTTACTCTGATTTTCTGAAGGGGCAGTGATTGAACCATAGATCATCTGATTACTAGACTTGAGCTAAAATATTCTGAGGAAAAAAAAATAATGATAATTTAATTCCATTTCACAATTCTCCTTCACTGCATTCAATTCATGTTTTTGTTTTATCTCTCTGTCTTGGTAGTGCAGGTACTCTACTTTGTTAATTAATATTAGAAAAACAATACATTCTCTATTGCTGAACTGTCGAATTTGTGCCTTTAACACTCAGCAGACACAAGGGTAATTTGGGAACTTGCAGCCTTCAAAGTATGTTCATAGAAAATAATAGAATAGAAAATAAATAAATAGAAGAGGAGAGAATAGAATAGAATAGGGCAGCATGGTGGCACAGTGGACAACAGGAAGCTCCCTGGTTTGATTCCAACTGATGGCCTTTCTGTGGGGAGTTTGCATGTTCTTGTTGTGTCTGCGTTGATTTCTTTCTCCGGTTCCAGGTTCTCCGGTTTCCTTCCACAGAAACACTGTACATATTTAAAAAGGAAATATGTAATCAAAATTGTCTGATAAAGACTTGTGTAGAAGATATAAAAAACGGATTAGAACGTGATATCTACAGTAATTTGTAATGTGCAATGTCAACAGTAAAATGTCATTTTCATTCATTTTCTATACCCCTTATCCTGCCCTTGGAGGTGCAGGGGTGCCAGAGTGTATCCCAGCTGCCAATGGGAGAGAGGTGGAATTCACCCTGGACCAGTAGCCATTAGATCACTGGGCCCATACAGATACAACAGCGATCTCCCTTATTTATACATCTGGAAAATTAGGTTCTACAATTAACCTACTGCGTGTTTTGAACCGTGGGAGGAAACCAGAGAACCAGGAGGAATCCCACGCAAACATGGGGTAACATGGAGACTCCCACATAGGAAGGTCCCCTTGTGTGCTCCCCTGACCTGACTTTCAGGAATTTTCACAGGTGACCAAAACCAAGCTGGAAAATGTTTGCACAAAGAAAATATGTTTCACTTGCCTCTCAGGTTTTTTTCACAGCCACAATAAAAACTCTTTGTTTGAAGATTCTTGAAACTTTTTTTAGTGTACAGTGTACATTCTGGAGCTGCCACCTTGCCACCAACCCCTCCATTTGCGTGTCCCAGTAATCCCCAGGAGCTATGTTGTTGGGGGCTTTATGCCCCTGGTAGTGTCACACAAGGTAAACAGGTCCTGAATGAGGGATTAGACAAAGCGTGGCTCAAGAAGATCCCAAATGAGGAGCAAGATGAATGGACCTGGTTTCCCGTTGGCCGGACAAGAGTCACCAGGGCCCCTGGTGGCCGAGTCTGCACCCATGGGGCTCAGTCCAAAAGCGCAACGTGGGTCCCCCTTCCCTTGGGATCACCACCTATAGGAGGGGCCATGGGTGTTGGTGTGATGTGAGCTGGGTGGAGGCCGGAGTGGGGGACCACAGTGGTCCAATATGTGGCTGCAGAAGCTGGCTTGAAGAGCATGAACGTTACCTCTCTGGCGGGGAAGGACCCTTATGCTGAGAGTTTCCTGCTAGATATAGTTGGCGTCATTTCGAGTAACCTCTCGAGAGTGGTTGGACTCTTTTCCCCTTTGGGGTTGCCCTTGGTGAAAGGTGCTGGGCAAATGTGGGCATATTGATTACCCCCCGTCTCAGCGCCTGCATGTTGACGAGAGGATAGCCTCCCTACACCTTCGGGTTCGGGGACAGGTTCTGACTGTTGTGTGTGCCCACGCACCCATCAGCAGTTCAGATTACCCACCCTTTTTGGGATCCCTAGAGGGGCTGCCAGAGAGCATTCCTGTCAGGAACTTACTCGTCTAACAAGGGTACTTCAACACTCACATGGGCAGCAACAGCAAGACCAGGAAAGGTGTGATTGGGAGAAACAGTCCCCCTGATCTGAACCTGAGCGGTGTTCTGTTACTGGACTCCTGTGTTCGTCATGGACTATCCATAACGAACACCATGCTCAGACATAAAGGTGTGCACATATGCACCTGGCACAACCACACCTACAGCCACAGTTCAATTATCAACTTTGTGGTCAAATCTTTGGACCTCAAGCTGCATGTTCTGGACACTCAGGTGAAGAGAGGGGCAGAGCTGTCAACTCCGATGATGGAGGGGGATGCCGATGAGACCTGGCAGACCCAAGTGCATAGTGATGGCTCTGCTAGGAATGTCTGACAGAGTCCCTTGTCACAAAAATTTTAACTCCAACCTAACCCAGAGCCTCAACCACATCATGGGGGAAGCAGGGGACATTGAATAAGAGTGGGCCATTTTCCATGCCTCCATTGTTTAGGCAGCAAACCGGAGCTGTGGAGACAAGGTGGTTGGTGCCTGTCGAGGCAGTAACCCCTGAACCTGTTGGTGGACCTCAACAGTGAGGATGCCATCAAACTGAAGGAATCCTTCCGAGACTTTCTGGCCTGTGGGGCTCTGGATGCAGCTGTCAGGTACTGGCAGGCCAAGTGGCATGCAGCTGTGCTGGTTCGGACCATCGGACCGTGATCTGATCTCCAGCAAGAGATGGAGCAGTTCACAGCCAAATGTGAAGCAATCGTGATCAGGATCAGCACCTCCAAATCCGACATCATGGAGTGGAGGTCTTGTTCACAATTGAGGGAAGCATGGAACAGAAGATTGACAGGCACATTGGTGCCCCATCAGCAGTGATATGGACTCTGGACACCAGTCTGTCCTGGTGAAGAAGGACCTGAGCCAAAAGGCGAAGCTCACAATTTATCGGTCGATCTCAGTCCTACCCTCACCTATGGTCACGGGGTGTGGGTCGTGACCGAAAGAATAAGGTTGCATATCCAAGTGGCTGAAATGAGCTTTCAACAAATAAAAATATCACTTTTTTTTTTTTATTGTGGTTATTTCACTCCAAGAGTGAAATAACTACAAGAGTTATTTCACCCTTGTAGTTACTGAATTAATTAGTTACTGAATATTTTAGTTACTAAAAATTTCACTTTTTTTTTTTATTGTAGTTATTTCACTCCAAGAGTGAAATAACTACAAGAGTTATTTCACCCTTGTAGTTACTGTACACCAGTAAAAAATAAAAACACACTTTTCTGATTTCTCCTGGTAAGGATTACCGGTAATTTCTATATTCTTTCCATTACATACAGAATGTTTTATGTGTCTACTGTTTCGCGCCTTTATACTTTTACGAATGCTGTATTTTTACACCAAACTATGATTAAAAAAATGTCTTGAGAGAAAAAAATCATTTTTAACTACAAAGACTGCGCCGCGAAATTTAAACGCAATTTCTTGAAATATAGTGAAACAAACACATTAGCCCCAGCTTATTTTACTGCTGAACAAATAAAAGATATGCAATGCAAAGTCAGACACTGTGGCATAGAAATCTTTAAAAATCTTTAGTCTTTAGCAAAAATATACAATATAAGGGGATAAAGTGGATTCGGTTTTTTTTTTATAGAATGTGGCCGATACTAAGGAGTGTGGCCTCTCACCCCACGGGACTACGGGCTGGGGGCATGGTTTGGGTCCGGGGCAATCTGGGACAAAGAAGTTGACTGTCAGTTTGTTATTGGTGTTTCAGGAATAAAGTTACAACTCGCCTTTGTCTCCGCAATCCTTCCTTCACAAACCACAAGAATACAAATAAGTAAGAGAATGAAAAGATATCAAATTACTTTTGTAGTTTTCTTGGACACGGTTCCTTCAAGATACTTCCATATAAACTGCCTATGTGGACATTTTCTTGATCAGATTTTTCTCTTTAATCACACCCTGCCCATGCTCGTAATTTTATTTGATATATTTTAGTATCTGTCAGCGTGGACTCCATAGACGGGAAGAGCAAACATTCACATGCACGTACATGTGCACACACATGCACATACTTGTACACATGCACTCTTCCATGTATTTACACATCAATTCCAGCACCGCAGACAGCTGCACTGCATTTTCAGATTGCCCTGCCAAAGCAATCACAAAAGTTTTGATGAGTATATATCTGCCTCTGCAAAGTCCCCATGTGACAAATTTAACCACAGAATGTCCGCAAAAACAAGAAAACACAAGCCCCGGGGCCACATCCATATTTCTTGTTGGTGGAAAATAATTACAACTATGACAAGCTTGTCCAGACTCTCATATCATACTCTCAGCTTTGCAATCCCTTATCTGTTTTGAAATAGATAGCAGGGTGTATTTTTTCAGAGGTGTGTGTGTGTGGGTGTGTGTGGGTGTGTGTGTGTGTGTGTGTGTGTGTGTGTGTGTGTGTGTGTGTGTGTGTGTGTGTGTGTCTGTGTGCGTGTGTGTCTGTGTGCGTGTGTGTCTGTGCGCGTGTGCGTATGTGTATGCACGTATATGTGTGTGTGAGTGCCATCACACAGAGGCTCTTATGAGAGAGATGATGTTCCCTGAGCAGAGGCTGGCAGACGCTCCAAGGAGGACCTGCAATACAAACCATCTGATCAGCAGGTCATCTGGGATTTGTATTCTGTGTCTTGTTTGATGAATGAATCATTTCCTGTAATCTGTCAAAACACGGAGTCCAAAGGCTACACTGAGAAGAACATCAAATATAGACGAGGATGAAGGGGGGAATCAGAGTGGCAGTGCTGTCATGAATACATGAGAAATCTTTTTGAGAAGAAACATATTAGTCAAGGAAATAGGGATTTTTTTTTTGTTGAATGCTGTTAAAGTTCAAACAAAGACTACTACAGTGACAATTTAACTTTAGAACAGCTCACACTTTGAAGCTGGGGAACCTGGAGAGAACCCAAACAGGGATTCAAAGAAATGTAAGTTCCCAGTAGAAAGAACACAGCATTTCTTTTGTTTTTTTGCAAATCACCAGGAGAAAAACCTTTTTTGTGTTATTGACTATTCTTTACTATCCTTGTTTAATTCTGTTTAAATCACTTTGTTATTATTCTGCTGCTTAGAATCACTTTTTTTCTCAGACATCACTCACAAATTAAGAATAATATCATATGTAAATTGTTGTTTTTTTTTAAAAAAGGGTAATTGAGGGATTACCTCCAAAAGTGACCCCTGATAATCCAAAATAAAATAACTTGAAAAAAAAAAATCTTAAAGAAATTAAATTATCAAGTCATTGAGAATTTACCTGAGAAAATCAGTAAAAAACCAACAACAAATCTGCAAGAAGTGACCTTTACAATAGACAAAAAATGATCCTGGAAATCAGCAAGAAATCAAAATCACCCCCCTCCCCTTCCAAAACTTTCTCCTTTGATTCCATTTTTTGCCACGTTAATTGAATATCAGTAGTTCTTACTGCATCAACTGAATTACTGTAAAATATACTTATTGTACAGTGTTTTGGTTCTTTTGATTCCTTTCACCCTTTGCCTTCAAGCCATCATTGCTGCATAGTTTTGTGATCTTAGCCGTCCTGTTTTCCTGATACATGTCGTTCCTCTGCCCTCCGTTATTGTCTGCAAATACAACACTAAGTGATTGCATCCCCAAATGATTTGTAATGACTCTAGCTTCATCTCAAAATGAAGAGTGTATTTGCACAATGCAATTGGACATGTTTTCTCATGTCTGACTTACTGCAAAACAATATTAGATGTATTTAATCATGATATAATGTGAGAGATATATATTTAAGTGTTCAGGGACGACACCAGATCTGCTCTCTAAAGCAAATTCGATATGCATAACAGCTGAATCCAGTTGAGCGATCACCATTTACTCATACACCCAAATTCAACCTCAATTAACAGAGGATTACTTGTCTTAATCATGGGATTTTCGCTCATCAACTCTCTGTATCGTGGCAAATCCACATTCATATGCTCTACCTAAACAATAATTAACTCCTGACGTCTCTAACAATAGCTTCGACCAGCCGACTGTAAGCTGGAGTTTCTCTGCCAAGACATGCTGACATATTATCAAAGAATTGCTGGGCTCTTCCCTGGAGCCCAGGAGTTCAAATTGAATGAATGAAGTCAAGACTTCTTTTTCTCCTGTACAAATTTATAAAGTTACAAAGCAGAGTAGTATGAAAGGAAGATGAGCAAAAATTCTCTAAATTCTGTTTGATTAAAAATGTGATTAAGGTGCAGTTTGAGATTTAAAAAAAAAATTCCTGGGGTTGAGAGTTATCTTTTTTTTCAAAGACCTGGTCTCTGAAAAGGGTTCAATTAGATTTTCAAAAATCTGACATTAAAATGTGTGATTTGTAACTGTTGCTAATTATTGTAATTACTTATTGATTTTCATGTGATTTCTGAGTAATTTATCAAGAACCATAACAAGCAAGGTTATCGAAATCCTCCACCTTTTGTTTATGTTTTTGTTTTTTCAGATTAATTTCGATTTTTGTGCAACTTTTATAAGATTTCAAGTAATTTTCTGGTATCGCCTCCCTCTTTCAATAATTTGATTAGGCTCAAAACACTTTTATAATGTCATCCTGTGTTTTACAGCTTAATTATATAGGGGCTGATATTAAGAATTATTTTCTGTTCAGTATAAACTTCTACTGTACTATACTTTAATTCTACATGTACTTCTGGCTATGGCCACTGGGGGAGTCTCAGTGAGCTCCTTGAACAACTGCAAACCATTAGTTGGACAACTGTGTGAAATACTAATCTCCATCATTTTGCGGTTCTTACCTTTCAGTTTTTGAATCATATTGTCTTCAAATGACCATCTTTTTCTGTTAGCTAGAAAAATATTTGAATACTTGATTAAGCCTTCTATTTTGAACAAGGAGTTATTTTTGTCAGAGCTACAGTTGAATTTTTAATATATGATATATGGGTTAATGAAATTTAGCTGTGGTTATATGACGGAGGTGGTCTTTCCCTCAAAGGTCGCACCTTCCAGGATAGAGCCTGCACCTGCTCCCTTTCTCTGTCTCTCCATAGCAGTGATTTGTCGGATTCCCCATCTTACGTCTCGGCGCCGGGTGTCATGTCACAGCTTCACTAATGACGCATCCGACAACAAGAGAGTGAAAGGGCAAAATCTGTCACATTCTTCTTATGTGATGTTTCCCCTGCTGCTTAAGGGCACAGTCTTGTAGTGTGTGTAACACCCTGGAATCGATGAAGACAGACCTGACGGAGCTCATGTAGCATTCTATTATTTTTTATTAGCCCGAGGAGAGACTGGAGTGTCAAGGATTTATTATGATGCCATTACAATGCTAAGGCAATTTGGTCCAGTCCAGCAGTAAATTGGCCTGTCACAGAAGATAGCATTAGCAAGATGAACGGAAAATGCCAGGGCACACATTAAATCATGAAGAATGGGGAATTATATTAACATTTAAATGAGATGGTCAAGGTCCAGCGGGATTACAAGTTTTCAGTGTTTATCGGATGGAAAGATATATATCCCAGATATATATCCAAACATGGATTTTAGTGTGCATCACATGTTGTTCGTCACACAACAGCAGCTAACTTTCAGCCGAATGTAATAACTGATCATCCTGATGGAGCCATTAGCAATTTATCTGTAAATGAATAAGAGAAGAGAAGAGGCAGACTGACTCCGGAGGCTCCCATTTCTGTTTACCCTGCATTTTTGCTCCTTGTGTGAAAAATGTTGTCATCGTTTCTCTCAAGTTGTTCCCCCCGATGCAGTGCCGGCTTGCTATTAGAAATCATAGAAAAACATGTCCTGAGGGGATGTGGATGGAAGATGAAAGCAGCCTGTACAGCCAATGACCTTTGCAGACTCCTCGCATGATAAATGTCAAAGGTTTTCTGTTTTTAATTTGTCAGAGTTTCCAGAGAAGCCTGACCTATGCCTACTTTCAGTCACGGCGTTCCCATCACAGCAGTCGCTGAAGCGGCACCTCAGAACCTATTACTACCCGCTTTGGCTGAGGCTTGCGCTGTCAAAGCTGCAAATTAGCCCATTTGCAACCTTTCATAATGCACTCTAGCAGGGAGCGGCATGTTTTTCTCTCTGAGAGCTGACGCAGAATGATGTACCATATTGCAAACATTATATATTGCAGGAAACACCTTCAGATTTGTCAAGTGTGACTTTTGTGTGGTATTGCAAACCGTTGTTTATGTGTGGCAGATTTCAACCCCCTTATGTTTAATGGGCGAGACGGTAATTCAGACAAAAACATAGTAATACTGCTTCCATAATGGTTCAGTGCACATGAAAGTCCTGAAATTACTACACTCCGGACGCTCAGTTATAAACTTTCTGTATGGAAGACTTGATTTTCTCTTTAATTAGGGAAGAATAACTCTGGGTCAGCAAATGAACTCTGGTATGTCAACATATAATTGCACTGAAAAGTTTTTCTTCCAAATATCATGATCAATGTGGCTCCAAAATTTCAGTATCTTTCAAACTTTTTGCAAATGTCTTCCATAATGCCCTGCGAGGGTTCCATCAAACTAAAGAATTTCAACAGTATTTTTCTTTAAAGAAAGTCCACGGTTCCTCCCATGGTTTTTGCCTTGATCCAGCTATAGGGAGGACAATAAGAAAATGGTAATTATGCTATTCTACTGCCATTAGCCTCCCTTTCATGCTGTAAGCCACTGAGCGAAACTAAGGTCACCGCAGAAAAATAATTTAAAATGCAGAGGTCGAGAAGGAAATATTGTTGAATAATTACAAGGGAACACAAAGTTTTGGATATCAGATTAGCCAAGTCACTGAGTCAGTGATCTCAAAAGTACTTTAAAGTACAGATGAATCTTCTAAAATATCTGTTTAAACTTCTTTTTAGGTTTTTAATCTTCTTAGAATAAGTAAGGTCAATTCTAGCATTTCCCTCATATAGCTCATTTTGATTTGATGATTTGATTTTTTACTGTATATTTCCACCTTGTGCAGCAGTTGAGTCATAACTGTACATTTGATTTGTCAGACCTCCAACATATTCAATTATGATTAAGAATTCAAGGTTGTTATAAGAAACTTATAATTATGATTGTGTTTTTTAAAGTTTTAAAGTTCTCATTGATAATGAGCAAAATTCAGACTAGAGAGAAAGGAATTAAGTGGTGTGGGTAAATTTCAATGTAATGTATTTACAAAAGGACTCCATGGGGAGTTAATTTATTTTTCAACATATTTCTGCAAAGATTCTCAGTCATAAAGGTCATGGTACTCTGATTAACATTTACGTGGGAACTGCACTTTTTATCCATCTTTTTATTGTGCTTGTGCTTGTGTTTGTGTCTGTGTGTGTGTGTGTGCATGTATAAAAACTATTATCAACAGGATTAGCAAGCTAAACAATTACTAAATAAAGCAACGTCAGCCTGCCCCCACCCCCCCTCAACCCCCCCCCCCCCACACACACACACACACACACTTCAGCCGACCATTGTACTTGACCCATCTATGACCCCCCCGGGCTGCTGCCTGATGAGCCTATTTAGTGCACGTCCACGGATGCTACCCAGCAATCTGCTTTAGCTGTCAGATACAATTTCAACCAGCAACAACTGTTTTCATGCTTTAGAGTGTGTCAGGGGAAACACCAGCACTAAATGTCAAATAACATCTCTGATATTTTGATTGTTTATTAATAGATCATAAATTATGAACCTGCTTGAATACAAGCTTGTGCAGTCTTCTGTAATTGCTTAGTTATGGAGCTAGCTAGGTAGGAAGGTAGGTAGGTAAGCAGTAATAGAGTTATGATAAAGGGTTATGACGTATTCTGTTGATTCAAAAGAATTAAGAAAAAAATATTATCCAGCATGTAGGGAAATGGTCAAATGGGGAAAAATATAAATCATTTCCCAGATTTATATACATTTCATATCTTTATATACAGTACATTTTGTATCATTATCACAAATGAGGACAATGAGAAGGTAAATCATTGTTCGCATCACTTGGGAAAAAGATTGTGAGGAATAAATGTTATTTGTGTAATGATAGATTGTGCCAGTGATTTGTTAACACTACTCTGTGGTACCGTTTTTGAATGTATAACACTGTTCTTCACAGGCTGAGGAGTCAAAGAGACTTGTAGAACATTCTAGAGTTTTCTCATTCCACCCCTTATTGATGTTGTCTCCCAAATAAAACAGGTTTCTCCTTCCACTTTGTAAGTGATCATGGTGGTTTTTTAAACGCTCATAAATAGTTTCCTGAACACATTGATTTGTTGGGACGTAATTTAGTTTGGACTATTTTTGACGTATTTTCAAGAGGTGGTTTTTTTTGTCGATTTTGATTCTTGCTAAATCTGATATTCTAAAAAACATTGGCTCAATTTTGGTCATTTTACTTTATCTCAAAAACATTCAAATACACTAAGGTCAAGTCTTGGATTATTTAGTACCATCCCACTAGTCTGTACCTCAGGGTTGTCCCCAAGGGCCCGTATATTGATGACCCTACCAAGGTCTACCCAATATGCTGCTTCCTCTAACTTCTAAGATCATTGGGTGGATAACTTGTCAGACATTGATTACATTGCTGCCATTGTATTTCATCTTGGCACTTGGTCTCTCTATGAAACTGACCCAGTAGCTTTCTCTCTACCAAGGTCTTATTGGTGATGTTCATCTTGGATCCTTTAGAAATCTTATGCATTTTTGTGCAAGTTTCTACCAATTTTAACCAATTTCCATCAATGAGAGTTGCTTCTAAAACAACTGAATACCAAAAAGGGATGAGTTTAGAAAGTTGCCTCTAAAACAACTGAATACCAAAAACGGATGAGACGGATCACCTTATTCATCAAAGCTAGAAGAAGAAACTGTTTAAAGGTTTGCTTGGTGTATGATGAGGCAACTGACCTTCACTCCACCCCCACCTCCGTCCCCAACCCCTCCCTCTGCTCAACATGCAGCTGGCTTGGAGAATGTCCAAGGTCAAGTGGAGGTGGAGGGCTCCGATGCTGTTGGGAGGTGATGAGGTGATGTACCTGCTGCCATCTTCTGATGATCAGAGTCTCTTTGGACCATAGGAGATTAGAGATCAGGCGGAAAGCTGGTGGTGACAGGGTCTCACACCGCCCACCCACCAAGATGGGCCTGATGTGGGCTTGGTTGTTTGTGAGTTGAAAGCACAAAAGCGGCTGATGTAAGAGGACTTGTACAAAAAAGTAAGTGTTTGATCATCTTTTGGCCATATAAACAAGTAGATTTTAAAGCAAGTAAAATTAAAAACCTTAATAACCTCAATAAAAGAAAAGATGAAAATACTTTCTGCTGCCAGTAACTGAAAGTCATTCCGTTCAGAGACTGATATACTTCAATAAATAGTTAACTTTAACTTAGCTATCAATTAGAGAAAACCGACACAGACTGGGGATAACGTGCAAACTTCACTGAGAAGGAAGTCGACTTCTGCGATGCGAACAGTAACTTTCTTTCAGTAAGGCGAGAGTGACAACCACTGCACCACCACCAAACCTTTATATTGCTTATCTGATTAAGTCACCCCCCGCTGGCCATTAGGAATAATGCTGGTTTAGAATAACAAGACTTTGCAGCCCCGTCTCGATCTATTTCTCATCAGCACTCCATTACTGATTACTTAAAACAGAGTAGTATCAAGCTTTGTTTGTTCCAATAAATGTATCATCGCTTTCCTCACAGATAACTGGCTTGGTGTTTTTCAGCTCCTGGTATCAAGACAAATCAACAGGCTATCAGTTTGATTACAAAAGCTTGAATATATGCAAACAAACAAAACTGTGAATTTACACCTTTTTTGTGCATCTTCCAGTATCCCATCAGCGACAGACTGTATCTTGATTGATTATTGCCAGAACATGCATTTTTCTATGATGGACAAGACTTTGCTCCTTGAAAAACAATAAAAAATGAACGCATACATACATAAACTACAGTAGTCCTGTAAAGAAGTGGTTTACGGCTGTGCCATTGATTTTCATGCCTATTGCGGTGTTTCTCCTGGTGGAGAGTGTATCATTCAGACATGCGGAATATTAGAGAGGCTGTACCTACTTATCCTCGATGTCTTTTTTTTCATGACTAAAATTTCAATTTGCATTTTAACTGCTCCTTCATCAAATTCATACAAAAAGAAATAGTCATGTTGCCGCACAAAGAAACCATTTGCATTTATAAATTACACAGATTGTACTGAAACCCCAAGTACTTGCGATTGTTAACAAGATTTAAACAACCGAATACCAAGACAGAAAATATGATTCTTTACAACGAAATACTTTGCCACACAAGAAAACAATATGAAAAACTATACTCAACGAAACTGTTTTAAATAATGTAAAATATCATACAATTTGCAAAAAATACAAAACAACAACCATTCAGCATTACACATTAAGACTTGACACCATACCATGGAATGATATCCCTCCATGTGATGTAACACAATGCAATTTTGGCAATAAACAGGTCAAATCACATGAAAAAATGATTGAGAGTGTATTTGAAATTTGTTTGCTTACACCAGTAGGTACTGTTTCGCCTTAACAGCAGCATAAAATGACATAGGTGTAACAGAATTAAAAAATGTAAACACATGTTTTTTTTTTATTTTCTATCAAATTAAGGGAAATTGAAAAAAAAATTTTTAGAATATGTTTTTTTTTAATTAAAATATCCAGCCTCATTATACGCAAGGCATAGTGTCCGGCCTTTTTACAGCTGAGGATACAATGCATGTTTTGACACTGGCAATCTAATATAATGCAATCAAAAAACATTCAATACAATGCGCTTTTTTGATATTTGTACACACCAAATAGAAAACATCTTTTTTAATATGTTTATTTTCATTATAATATCCAGCCTCTTTATGCGTAAGACATATTATCTTTCCTATTTTCAACTGAGGATACAATGCATGTCTTGACACTGACAAGCTAATATTATGCAATTGAGAAAAACTCAGTACAATGTGCTTTTATTATATTTGTACACACCGCCTCGATGATGGCTCTTGCTAAAGTACATTTTGCCATGATGGAACGGCTCAGAGTGTCACTCAAAAAGATCATGGGCTTTACCCTTTACCCTGGTAGCCCAAGGCTGAGGGGGGTTTACAACCCCAATATGTCTATGAGTTTTCTCTTAACCTTGTTGGAGCCAACAATTTTTTCAAAGGTGAATTTGGTGTGGGGCTACCACCAGGTGCCAGTGCCTACACTGGGTGTGCCCAAATCTGCTATGATCACGCCTTTTGGGCTCTTTGATGTTTTTGTGGATGCCAATTAGCCTGAATGGGTCTGCACTGACATTTCAGTGTTAGACGGACTCTGCCCTGCAAAATATTTCATTCCTGTTTGTGTACCTGGATGACATACCAGATGCCAGCACCATGGCTAAGGAACACCTGCCTTTGAATGGCTCAGTTGGCCGGGCCTTGTAGTGAAGCTGGCCAAGTGCCATTTCAGCCAACAAGCCACTGAATTTTTTATAACAGATTCATATCTCATGTAGCCCACCTGTTGCCCACTGTATATAAAGCATTCAGGGGCAAGAAGGGCAACGAGACTTTGGAGTGGTTGCTGGAAAAGGTCCAAGCATTTGTGGGTGCAAAGCTGGCCTCACCAATGCTGCCACACTGGCTGATCAGTCTCCTGCTACTTCTATAGCCTTCACAATTGATGCCTCAGATTTAGCTGTAGGAGTAGTGTTCAAGCATTCGGTCCCTGGCGTGTGGCGGCCGCTTGTTTTTTCCGGCCTGAAGCTCAACAACAGCGCCCTCCCTCCACTATCTTGCAATTCACCATGGATCTTTGGGCTTGGCTGGGAAGGACAATCTGGTGGCTGGTTGTCTCTCCTGAGCACTTGTCAACTCTATGCTCCTGGATGTTGATTATGCTGTCATGGCAGTGGACCAGCTTGAAGGCAGAGAGGTACAGGCATTGTGGGCTGCTGCAACTGGCCTTCGACTGCTGGAAGTGCCATTCAAAGCTCTCTACCAGCTAGTGATGCCAGCAGGGTAACGCCACCACACGTTTGACACCTTTCACACACATGCATTAGGGCATCAGTTTCGCTTAAGGGGCTAATTTTGTCTTGCCAGGTTTTTAAAGGATGTGTAAAGTTGGGCAGTTTCCTATGGTTGGTGTCACTGTGCTAAAGTGCACGAACACACGAGGGCCCCAATTCGACATTGACATTGTGGACCCGGTTGGCTCCCTCCACAGCCCCAAGGTGTTTACCCAACCCCTCACCATGATGGGCAGAACCACCAGATTGCATTAAGCCGTACGTTAGTTGCCCACGACCACTGTAGAAATGGCCCAAGCCTTCATCTCAACTAGTGTCGTACGTTTAAGCACACCCTCTGATCTGACTTCCGACAGGGTTCCCGAGTTCAACCCGGTACTTTGGACTGCAGTAGCTTTCAAAGAATAGAATTAATTGTTCTGGTGTCACAAGAAGACTTTTTTTTTTCAGCCGGTCCAGTCACCGTAGTGTCGAAGCGTTGTCCAACTTAATCCAACTTAATCTTTTGGAGATCTAATTTTTTTTTTTTGTTTGTTGAATCACCCCGATGTCACACAACCTGATTGTTATCTTGCTGGTTTTGCTTTGTTTTTTGTTTGAAAGTTGGTAGATAGTTCTGAAAAATATGTGGGAAAAAAGTTGGGGGGTTTAAACAATTGATGTTGTGTAGTTTATTTTTTTCACATTTTTCTGCAATTCTGTTTTTAAAAGCCAAGAGGGCTGAGTTTGGAACTACATAATAAAGAATTCATTTATACCATGCAATCCATCAAAAGAGATTCAATTTGCTTGTGAGACATCTGTCTAACACTTCAGTCATTCCAAGTAATTTCTAACAAAAGTACTTTAATTTAAATGATTGAGAAATGTACATTTAGAGGCCACAAATGGCACAAAATAAATAATTTAAAAATAAATAAATTTTAAAACTATTTATTTATTTATTTATTTATTAACCAATTGATGAATTAATTAATCAAAAAGGTGCATTTGTATTTTAATGCTCTATTGTCTACAGTCTTGATTATGCAAGAGGTGTTTGTGGTCAATGCCCCACAATTCTGTCTGAGAGGGGAAGGATACAAATTGTGACTGTCTGGAAAAGCAGTTCAAGTCCAAATTAAGTCTAGTCAAAGCAAGCAACTAATTGACAAAACTCAATCAAAGAGTGAGGTTTTTAGCAGAAGGAAACCTTTTTGAACGAAACAGTGAAGTCCCATTCTTTGATCTACATAAGGATGAGCTTCTTTATTTAGTTCTGTGTAAGCAAATGAATAAGGAATTTATTCCTTATTAATTATCAATTCTGCATGGCAAAGTTGACTCAAACCTCAGAGCATAATTTCAGTGGACCCATATTGGAGGCTGATGTTTCATTCAGGTCTAGCTAAAAAATAGCTATTGTATGTTGCCTATTTAATACATTATGAAACCTTAAAAATAACTATTGAAATATGTGTACATACATATGTGTACAGTATATATGCACTAGACCATGTCAGCATTGTGTCTACATGTTTGCTCTGTTACTTTAAAGTAGAATCATATTTTAGACTTTAGAACGTTTAGACAACAAAATAATGACGTATTCTTTGACTAATGTATGAAACCCGAATATGAAATGGAGTAAAACAGTCAACAGAGCTGCAATAAGTAGCAGCTCGGATAGAGTTAAAAAGGAATGTCTGTATTCTTTGAGAGACATTGATAGAGGTCCAAATGGAGTTTTGAAAAAATACATTTTTACCATGTCAAGTGGAAGTACAAATGGAAATACTCAACCAAAGTAAAAGTACCCCCAAATTTTACTTTGGCACTTTCCATCACTAGGACGAGTTGTAATAGTGACAGTAGTGGTAGGAATAGGAGTAGTTGTAGTTGTAGAAGAATTGACCAAGAGGTGGCACTCTCTCCTCCCCCAATTCCGAAACTATGAAGACGCCCTTTCTGATTGTTGTCACTGTCCTTCCCAGCAAAAATATCCTATCAGTAAAAATCTTCAGTAAAATCATCAAAAAGTTGCTCATGTGAAAAAATATGTCTTTATTCATTTTTCATATAATTTACTGTAATTTCTTTAATAAAGTCTTTTTTACTCATTTTTAGGTGCATATTACTGAATTTTCAATCTTGCAATCAATAGAGCAATACCAGAGGCAATACTCGAAATATGTTCTTATATTATCCAGCCTTTGTTGCTACATTATTCAGATCTGATAATGATCAAGTGGCAGAGAAACGGATCATCGCTTGTTGTGAGTGAATGCCAACAAGGTTCAGTAATCGCATAATAGAGTTCAGCATACCAGTGGATACTGGATAAAAAGATGCCTTGAGTATCTGTGCGCTCGCCCCAGGCATCTGGCTCAAAATAAGCCACTCTGCGAGGGGTGATCATCTGTGATACAGTCGCCTCATAAAACCCTGATATGATTGTGTGAAAACTCCTTTGGTATTTTTAGTCATTCCTCTGCTGTTAGATTGTTTTCATCATCAGAATAATGAACCTACCAACACTAAATGATTTATCATCTTATTTACATTCCATTAAATAACCTACTACTGCACGATTAATCTGAGAGGTAAGCGCACAAGGATTGATATAGTGACATATCCTACCGCTGCCCTAAGTTAGGTTTTAGGATGGTTTGGTTATCGCACCATTTTCTCGAGTGGAACTTCAATTGCCTGATGAAGATTGCTGCTAGCAGGATTGGATGTGTGTCAGCACATGCCTACATTGTATAACTTTACAAGGTCTGTTGCTCTGAGGCGCCGGTCGCTGTCCATGGCTGTTTAATAGAGCAGTCATAAATGTCTCCAGTTGGTTCGAATTTAAGGTTGAGTTATATATACCCTGCTCTGGGTTTCTGGCAGTTAGTTTGGTGGACAAATTCACCGAATGATACTCTCATTCTGCTTAATGCATCGAGCTGCTCACAAAATTTGAATGACTTCTGCATTCACAATACATGGATTGGTCAAAGAGCGAACTCAGAGCAATGCAGATTTGTGAATAATCAAACAACCTTCAGATTTCAGAGCTTCAGTGTGAGGAATGAAAGGCAGATTTTCACATTGATTTGAACAAGCTACTTAAACATGCTGTTACTGCCAAGATGCTGCACTAGTAGGCCTGCTGCATCTTGTCTGCATTCCACAGTCGACTCAGGGAAGTGGGTTGTGGAAAATTCCACCTTTTGTTGAATTTAGGGAAGATAAGCAAGACAGAGGGTAGGATCCCTGTGACTCTTACAGTGGCAGTAAACATGAAGCGGAAATAAGTTAGTCAAAATTCTTTTTTATATTTTGTGGTTGTTGTGTATGGAGTAACATCAATAATACGCAACAAATGTTGTCATATGAGTCTAAAAGATTGTCTCATATCTCTGTTGATCAGTGTTTTCATCCATATTCTGGGAATGTGGATGATCCATGGATGGAAACCATGGTTACAAATCTCTATCAAATCACTTTTACTAATTTGGTTCAGTTTCTTGCTAATAGTCCAGACAAGTCTTGACAAAATTGATTTGAAATCAAGAAATAAGCTTGAGGTCCCAATTAATTTAACCGAATGGATACCACAACTTTCACAGAATCAGAACTCATCAATACATTTAGCTTAATTTGAATTTTCGGGTGCTCACGTAGCATTTATATTTGCATTTTGAAACTTTTTTATTTTTACTTGAAACATTTTAACAATAATTTGTCCCTTCTACTCCTAAAATCTTATGTGAAATGTGTTTGAAAGGCAAACTTAATCACCCTTTATGATTTATATCGTAATAATTGCACGTTAAAAAAATCTGCAAAAGACATGCACAGTTGCGGCATTTAATTTTCACTTTTCTTTTTGAATCTGCATTTTTTTTTAAGTGACCCAAATGAAACAGCAGCTATATGTTCATGTTCTTTGTGTAAATTTAAGTGTCAGTGTAAAATTCCAGTCTGAAAAGTCTTGCATTGGATTAAGCTGCCAAGGATTATATTCCATACGAGAAAAATAACAATGCATCAAGCCTCAAGCTGCAGATCCAGCCCCTCTTTCATTCCCAGAGTTCAATTCAAGTCTTTGCCCCCAACTGTTTTTAGCCGAACCACAATCATTCAAAGAGATTAAAATCTCAACGCTGAGTTTATGAAGTCACGTACTATTCAGCATGAATCAGCGTACCTTAGGGACATGGGATTGTCTCATCAAAACGTAAATGTCTGCAAACCGGCATCTCACAGAAATGCTTTCCTTACTGATATCGACTTATTCTTCTTAAAATGTATCTGAAAGAGATATATTGAGACAAGTCAACCTGAAAAAAAGATAAAGCCAAAAGTAAGGCCTTGTGTAATAAAATGTGAGTCACATATTTAGAGAATACTCATGTAGCTATTAGTAGTTCACGTCAGGGCAGGTCTGCATATTTAGTTCACACCCATGTCTGTGGTGAAAGATTATTAATATTCAATAACTCCCAGGAAAATTCATATGAAACCATTCTAATTCCTGTTCATACAGTTTGCCTAATCTCAGCAACCTTTCCCCCTCCACTCCTTTCTGACTTCTTCCCTTTATTTTCCTCTCATTAACACTTTGCTGCATGAAAAAGCAAAATGTCTTTCAAGTCGTGGCACAGCAATGCATATCTTACCTAAGAGAGAGCAGCTGCCTCTGGGCCCAATAACATACTCCCTTTGGCGTGGTCTATGTCCACAGTCTGCGTCTGCTATACAATAGATTATACAAATACAGAATCAGAATCAGAAATATTTTATTGGTCTCGGAGGAAATTGAGTGATCCCACATGCGCTATACAGAAAGAAAAAAAAATAAATGAAATTAGCGGAAAATAAATAAATGAACAAAGTAAAATAAAAGTAGTGTCACAGTTTAAGAGAAATACGTTACAAGAGCAAAAAACAACCAGAGATGTGTTACAAGAGCAAAATAATACCAGAACCTGTAGTCAGATACTACACTGTTTTATTAGTTTTACTTTTCATTCTTATTTGGATATTTTATTTACGTTTTTAATTTGAAAAATTTGGCTCCATTTGTTGACTGGAGTTGTTTTCACTTCAATGTCTGCTAGTTCACTCAGGAAAATTTCAGCAATCATTGTAAATAAAAGTGTAAAATCACTGCAGCAGGACTTTACACAAAAGATACAAAAACTGATCCCATTTTGTTCTCTGCTTGAAAATAATCAACTGTAACATGCATAAAGGTTGCCTAATAAATAAGTCCCCATTTGAGCCCATGTTGGCACACATTGATTTGTCTCATACTTTTAAGTTTTTACTACTCAAAATGGCAGAAAGGAATATCTCAGAGTTATAATGTATCACTATGTGCATTTCAATGTTTTGTATTATTCAAGGCTTTACTTTTCCTGATTTATGTCTGGAGGGCTCCAAGCCAATAAAATCATTTACTCAAGTACTACATTTAAATAATAATGTAAAGTACTTTTACATTAATCTATCATTACCTCTTTAGGTAGTCTACATCTATAAGGGAAAACTTGTAAATCAGACTAGTGATAAATTACATTTTTTTGCATGGAAAAACATCCTGCCCAAATTCCACGTACAAACATAAAATACTCTGAGGTAATATTTTACTACTAAATACGATTTTACTTTCAGTACATTCAGCTGAAAAAAGGTCATATTTGAATGTAGGACTTAAACCTGAGGAAAGCGATCTGATTTCTTTTTCCATGGCTCATGCCGTCTATTTTGTATTTCACAAAAGAAGCAGTGTTTCATGCACTTGCCCCACTCAAATTAACTGAAGAGCAAAAGAATATTGTTGGATTTCAAAATGAGGTTACAAGCTTAAAAGGCAGTTATTCTGTGTACATTAATATTGAATCAGTTAGCCAATATAAGGATTCAGGAGTTTGGAAAAAAATCTGTGACTGTCCAGACAAAATAACCCAATTTTTTACCTTACCATCTTTTCACCATTTTGTCTACACAGCTGCTTGCTTACATGCAGTGCAACATTCCAGGCAAGCTGAGACATGAGTGTGTGTTCCTTGTCTGAGGGAATCGGTTAAACTGGGTGCATGTAATGGAAATGGTTCATAAACATGCATCTGTGTAAATGAAGAGTGCAAAAATTAGTCCAGGCCACTTGGTTGGCAAAAGGGTTTGACAAAGTAGTGTTATTTATTTGAACACTGAGAGAAAGCACTCTTTTCCCTCACTACAATTAGTCATGCTGTTGAACAATTAATAAATAAATCCCTGAATGAGGTGATTTGCATTTCCAAACGGACAATACATCCTCAATACAAGGTGCCTAAATGAATATCTTACTGAAGAAAAGGCAGTCACAAGGCATATATTACTTTTATCATTTCTATATTGATTTTGGTCGTTAGAACCACAGGATGTAATCATCGCTGTCATATTTTCAACACAGTCCTAAATAACCGCTGAAGTTTCCTGGCGCTTCAATGAGTCAAAGGAAGAATCAAGGAAAAACGACAAATGAAAACAAAACAAATGCCAGAACAGACTAAATTGATATGTGGAATTTTATCATTTTGCTAGCAAAGACTGTGCTTTTAAAGTGGTTAATAATATGGAAGTATAACAGCACAACTCCTTGCATGCTGTGATGGTACTGACAGAGATTGTGATGTTTGTGTTCATTGAAATTCCACTTATGGGGAAAGAGAGGAAGCATTCAGTTTCTGAGATTTTGAAGAGCTAAATTAGGGTGCGGACTAGTTTCACGGCAGAGGAGGGGCGAGGTTTAATTTCATTGCAGCGATGCTATTGGTTAAAACGGGGGACAAAAATGCTTGTACCTGCTGCAGGTATACAGACTGACACCGGGCTCACCAGGGGAGGGTCAACTGCTGGGATTTTACTTCGTCCTCTCTCTAATCACTGCAGGTTTTTGTGTGGCTTTTGGAAAAGGTTTGTTTCACAGCAGACTTGAGGGGTTTTCTTATCTTTGCCATTTTCTGTTGCATTGTTGTTCTTGCAGAACATACAAATTGCATCCTTTGCTTTGTTCAGTCAGGTAAGTTGAATATATTAGGTTAACAGCAGCATTTATTGATTTGGTTATATATTTATATATGAAATTCGATGACCTGAATGCTGTTATACCTTACAGTGAACCTGTTTTCATGAGTTTCACAAACAGGTGAAAACAGGTCCAGTCTTGTACGGGGAGAGGCCCGCCTGGCACACCCCTCACATACTCTCACTCATACTGAAATGGAGTAATTACCATACCATGGATAAAGCCTAATTTTTTTTTTACTTATTTGATTTGTTGGGTTATTTTTGTTTTTTCAAATTAAACTGCCTCTTTTTCCTTGACAGTGTTGGAGCGCTGTGTCAATCGTTTCATTCTCAGTGATTCCTCACCGGAGAAGCCAGCATTTTCCCTGCTTAATGAAACAATCTGTGTGTTCTATCCTTCATTCCACCGGAGTCTGTGTTAAGATCCAATCAGATTTCAGTGGTTTGAAGTGTAAGACACATGGAATTTGTCATCTGGATGCTTTGCGATATATCTACTTGAGGATTGATTGGTTTTAACTGTTACAATAAAGGTTAATATCCCTCAATGACATAATTAGCCACATTGTACTTGGGTTGAGTATTCTTTCATCGTTGTGATACAAGTGTCTAATTCAAGCACTCAAAGAGGATTCCTGGCCTGCATTACAACCATAGTTGAATCTCTTCAGAACAGACACAGGATCACAGAGTGGTTGCAGCGCCGCTTTATATCTTTTGCACTGTCACTAGCTGAGGTTGTTCTGTCCACACCCTGTCTCTCTGCCCTTGCTTGTATAAGATATGACAATTAAATAATGACTCAGAAAATCACACATTCCCTCAAATGAAAATTTTCAGGCCCACCGTCTGCCAAGATATAGCATTATGTCCCTGATTCCCCAGATCCTCTAAGTGCACCCAGACACATTCATTGATTTCAAAATTGAGTAATTTCTTTGGAGTGAACATTTTGTTTATATTTTCTCTTCAAATGCTATTGTTTTCCCTCGCATTTTGAGCAATTCCCTGCAGGACAATTACCTTCTACATTCATCTGCTTCTATTCAACGCATTAATTACAGCTTAATGGGTGGCTGGAAGTCGCTGACAGCTACATTGAGCTGTGAATCATAATAATATTGTTATTATAGCGCCTGTAATTCTTCCACCCAATTAAGATAGAGGGAAAAGTACAAGTCAACAAACTGCAACAGTCCAACTATTATTTGTTAACCTGGATGTTTTTGCCCTGTTTGAAAAAAAAATCCTATGATCAATTATCATTCGAAAAATCTGAATTGTTTCAAGAGTGCATTACATTAAACTCGAGTCGAACTTTGTAAAGAATAAATGAATTAACAAACCAGTCATAATATCATGGAGGGTTTTTTGGGTCACTCTTGGGTGATCTTCACTCATTATCTTTCTGTCCGAACGTAAGCCATAACCATATTTGGATATGGGGAACTGCCCCATCCCACATTAAAACACATCCCCAATATTTCATCTACCTTGCTTAAATGAAGAATAGAATTTACAAAACAGCTTAAAGACTTGTGATCTTAAACACATTCGTGAAATTCACTGAGATAACAAAAAAATGAACCAGGAAAGTTGCACCCTGCAGGAGAGAAATAAGGCAAGATTAAGGTACTTTTCTAACAATTATAGAGACTCTAAAATAAAGCTACTACAATGGAAAGTGTTGTTTTCCCGCCATTGTTACAAAATATATAAAGGTACATTACATACCTTGGGTCTTGGCTGTCGCATCAGGAGGTGATGCTTTGATAAGCGATAAGCTGGGCGCTACTTCCTTTTTTAATTTCATTTTTTTCATTTTATTGTCTCGTTTTCAGGCTGGACAATAGTACAAACTACCATTCCAGTTCTTATTGAAGCACTGATGGTGATTATTTTTAAATTCCCAGAAGATGATTTGAAAAAAAAGCTAATCGCTCAAACTCATAAATAGCCTTCAATGGCAGCAGCGCAATCCAAAACATTTACCACAGTGGGATATGCATTTCACATTCTGCTGCTTGGTCTGTTGTTTTACACAATTTACAAAATATACAGGGGAGAATGATCCATGAATGACCCAGACATATAAAAAAGTCAGTATTCATCATCTCATCTTGCTCCGATGACCTGTAAGTGATCAAGAAAACTGCAACTCTCACCTTGTAGACATAGTTGTTGTATCTCTCTGCTTAGCAGCTTTAGCCTGAGTCACACATCTCAGCTTGCCATTCACCTTTCTATTAGACGCAATGATAACCAGGGGGCTTAGTACTGCATACAGCGAGGAGAAGAAAATACGTAGGTCAGAGACCAGGGAGG
The DNA here is from genome assembly GCA_901007705.1 of Fistularia tabacaria. NCBI lineage: Eukaryota > Metazoa > Chordata > Actinopteri > Syngnathiformes > Fistulariidae > Fistularia > Fistularia tabacaria. The sequence continues at coordinate 123,824 of CAAKHD010034678.1, read as the reverse complement.
AACTCATGGTTCTCCTCACAGTGAGAGTGTATACCCAAAGCCCATTATCCACCCCATAAAGGATCACATACAAGGTCACAAGTGTTACAACAGTTTTGGCTGCTCTCTGCTCAGCTCCGCTGCTTCCCCCGCCATCGCCACTGCTACTGCTTCGGAGCCTTTTCACATGCTGACTGTGCTTATGGAGGAAAACCAGAATGATCAGACTGGCTAGGGTCATAAGAGTCATGGGCACCACATCTCTGGCCACCTGAGCGGCGCCATTGACCTCTTTGGACAGTTTGGATGGAAAGTTCACATGGCAAAATTGTACACTGATGCCATGGTTTGCTTGGCTGGAGTTGTTCACAGTGCCAATGGAGAAGAGTATGGCTGCAGAACTCATACATGTGTTGATGAGCCAGATGAAAAGGAATACAAACCCAAAATGCTGAGCTACGGAGTCACGGATGGACGCCCAGCGAGACCCAGGGGGTGCTATACTCAGGCACTGGTAAGCACTCAGGATGAAAGTGAGCCAGATGGAAAGGGAACGAGATGTGCGGTAAACAAAGATTACAACTTTGCAGCTTGTGTCTCCAAAGATGTCGGCAGCACCCAAGGAGGCCAGGGTCTCTAGTAAACAGCGCACACCCACAACCAACAGGTTGGCACAGGCCAGGTGCAACACAATGGCATCAGCTGGGAGAAGCCGGTCCTCCTGGTAGAATAATAGGAGAAAAGCCAGGATGACGGCAGTGTTACCCGGGAGTCCCACAATAGTGAGCGACAAATAAAGCATCCCACGGACAAACAGCTCTGCTGGCATCCCTGTAAGAAGAGAAGAGTGGCAGTACAACCAACTGTGTCAAACAAATAAAACAGAATAATCTATTAAAAACTAAAACACGAACAGCTGAGGGTTACCTTCCTACTTGAGAACTTGCAATTCTCTGAAGCGCACCTTGAACCTGAAACACTGCTAATGTTACGAGGGTGTTTGTGTTCTTATAGCTGCAAACAGTCGAAGCCTGTTGGATCTGTTTTTCATGGTCGATTGGCTTTGCTTGTCTTCCCCCTACTTCCAATTACTTGAGATCAATTCAGATGACTGCCTCTGTCCCCTCACTGGGGTCACGTAGACAGGCTGACAAATAGGAACTCTGACAGCATTTGTTTATAAGAAGAAAGAGAGATAGTGAAGCATTAAATCGGCTTAATGTTTATACTTTCATTTTTCTATGTTTAGGCTATCTTATACTTATACTAGCAGTGATATCATATATTCACCAATTGAAATCTGTCAAGGTACTTGATTGTTTTTTCTCTTTTCAAACCCATTTTTCCTATATTTGACCAAGAATGCTCTCTTTTATGTATACTGACGCCACAGTGTCCTCCAGTGGAGAAAAACGAAAGACCAGAAAATGCCCCATTCAGTTTGTGAGATGGGGTACTCCAGAACAAAGACCGTCACCGGATGGATCACATCTCACCTTCATTTCTAAAGCAGCTTTTTATGACTGTGTATGCATCAAAAAGCGATAACATCTCGAAATATAACCAAAATAAGCTGTGAGTGATTTTAGGGGTAATCTAAATGTGTGGCGTCGGTCACATAATCAATAGTCATGAGGACCCTCGCCTCTCGGAGGACTTCCACAAGTCTATCAGTGTCACAGTCTAAAACTTCATGAATATCACTCTTTCCATTTCCATATGCTTCTCTTTTTATACTGATTTTCTAGAAAATGAAATTACTTGAGAAATTGTTCTGTTTTAGGAAATTGACCAGATTGTTTGAGTAACCAAGGAAAAAACTTGGACAATAAATTGAGGAAAATCACTTTTCATAAAACAATTCTCAATATTTTACATGTATGTTAAAGATCCACCACACATAACCCAAAGGACTGGATAATTTCAGGGGATAAGTTGAAGACAAAAAGGAGTCAGATCTATGTGGAGGTCACATTCATGCCTTTCCACTTACTTGCAAACACCTACTCTGACACCCATCAATAGAAGGCTGAGAGTCTGCAAAGTTAAAAGCCTCTTTACCACAATTTTGTGGAGGGACAGATTAAATGGCACAGTGCGTTCAATATTCCTTTTCTGTCAACCAAACTCTTTGCCCTTACCAAGAGACTTTAAGGAACAAAATGTTTGAAGGGATATTGATCTGAAATTCCATCATATAATTACATCATTACATGATGAAAGATACAAAATGATAATATGATGCAGTATGATAAGGTTGGTAGTGTCCACATTTCAGTAAACTCTTGACACAGTACAATGCAATGTCTTTCATTCTTTTTAGTTTTTGTGAATTTTGAAAAACTATACAAAAAAAATACATATTATACCAACGCAATTAAGTCACATGACTAACACCCACTGATGTGCATGTGGCTTCGATCTACAGGGAGCAAGAAGTAGGATGGGTCTACAGCAAATATTTCATTCCTTAGGTTGAAATACTCATCAAATCATGGCATTAAATCTACCCAACATAGAGGCTGTATTATTTCATTAATAATAGCCTTCCATTACCATGCAATATAAAATGCAAAATAAGTGCCTTTAACTCCATCTCTTTGTGTTCACCCAAGATGAAATAATGTTGCATATAAGTGACTTTACTTGAAAAGCTCTTCACATCCTGGTTTACTTATGAAGGTATGGGTTGCAATGTTTTTTTTCCTACTCTCTTGACATTTTGCATATTTTCTGGCCATTTCTTCTTATTTGAGGGAGTTTTCTTGACAGTTTTAGGAATATTTGGTAGATTTTTCACAAAATTGTAGTTGTATACATGTACATTCTTAGTTCAGCCAAACTTGCTTTGCATGTTTTGAAATCGATTAATGCATTGTAGAATATAATGAATGAAATACTACTAGAAGCGCAATTTTAAAAAAATCAATCAAAACAAAAATATAATAAGATTTAAACTCAAGCTGCAAAAGTAAAGAAGTCTCGCTTCTCAAACATGTAATACTTTGTTTGATGCAATCCCCTAAGGGGGGGCAAGTTTGAACTTGCCTATTTAATTAGCTTGCTGAAAATGTAAACATGTGAAAAACATACATGAAAACAACACAAGTAACAAACCCAGGAGAATATGAGCTTCTCAACCAACAATTCTTCATCATAAAGACCCCATATAGTTAATACGTGGGTCACTTCAACCATGAAGCATTTTTGGGTTCTGGCAAATTCTCCAAATATATTATTGCACTCCGTCAATAACCCCCATCCCCTAAACACACACATACATTGCCAAAAACAAACACACTTACTTTTCCCCCCATTAGCGCAAATATGTATTCTTATTTCGCTAATTGTCTTGCTCTTCTGTGTCTAACATGCTCCCAAGTTCCAAAGTGGTGTAAACAGACACACGTGTGCATTTAAGAGCCCCTTGATGGCTCGTTCAGGGTATCATCAGGCCACCCTGGCATTGGTAATGACCTTACTCAGTTATGTCTGCAGGGGTTGTAGAACTGTGTTTCTCAGCAGGAAAATTATACTGACCTGTTAAGAGTGTTGATCTGTGGTTACAAAATTAAAGCTGTAATGGACTTAAAACACAACATTAAAACATACACATCATAAATACCATGGGTTAGCCAGTTCCTTTTTAGGGGGAAGTGTTGAAAAGTTTCTCCGCACTAAAGCCTTACAGCAAAGCATTTCCGATGTTTAATTCACCACCACCAAGTGGTGTTGTGTTGATGTGCAGCCTAGAGCAATGCTCTTTGTTCATATTAAAAATGTGAGCAATTTGCAGACTCCTGCTGGAGCAAGTCTGATCTCATACGTGTGCAATCTTATTCTAAATCATAAAACATTCCGATGTAACGGAGAGAAAGAAATTTATTAAGAAATTCATTAACTTAAATACTTCCTGCAGTGACAGTGGTGAATACAAATGTAGGGAGGGACAGGTGCGCACATGAAATACAAAGAGTACTTGTTTCATAATTTTTTATTTTCAAGCATTGCAAACATCCTACTAACTTGATTGTTTGCCTTCGCTGACTAAACAAGTAACTCAAATCCATCCTTTGTAAGTTTGATTCAGCATGGCTCCTGAATCCCCCACAGTAAAATAACCACAAAATGATTTGACCAAAGAAAAATAACCTTTAAATTATAAACCTATAAGGGTGGATAAAACATTTCTCTCGATATTCTCTTGTAAAGGTCAATATTCTCTGATATCAAAATATGACCTTTAATCAAGTAACTGTTTTGTCTGTTTTTCTTAGTTACACGTTGGATTTCACACATCTTTTATTTTAGGTTTTTTATTTTTAAACATCCCCACAAGACACTTGGCCAGCTGAAGATAAATATCTGGCTAGGTGTATGCAATCTGCCCTATTTCAAATATTTATCATGGAAAATTATTTTACAGATCGAAATTGTTTGCAAAGAGTTCTTACTCTTGGGTTAAGTCTAAAAATGAGGGAGTTTGAGCACCGTCAAGAGTCTCTGTGAGTCCCTGATCTAATTCTATGAGGATGATTGTAATTAAATTACTATTAAGTTTGAATTCATTTGTATTCCCTGTGCTAAGCCTCTGCTGTCCTCTGAGAGGACTTAGTTGGAGTAGTTTATGGTTTTAATTTGCCAAACTGGGCTGAACGTGGTGCTAGTGGTCTCCTAGGACATTGAAGGCTATAAAATATGTTAGCTGAACTATTGGAGTTTACTTACAGCAGACTTGATCATCAGAGGCTCAGGTGAGAATCATTCTCATTCACATTCAAGAGAAAGTTACAATTCAGATTTTTGTGTTTTGACAAACTTAATATGTTGAATGAATAATTTACAGCTTTGATTCCCTTTCAGTACATGCCTTGTGTCATGGATCTTTGTTTGATCATCAAAGGGGTCTCCTTCCTTTTGCAAACAGGTATGGGGGTCATTGGAAACACTGCTGTACTGATGGCATTTGCCCACATCATTTATGCAGGACCTAGGCTTCTTCCTGTAGACATGATCCTCTGCCAACTGGCTTTTGCCAACCTGATGCTTTTGCTGACCCGCTGTGTTCCTCAGACCATGACAGTGTTTGGGTTGCGGAACCTACTAAACGACCCCGGCTGCAAAGTGGTGATCTATGCCTACCGCATCTGTCGAGCTCTGTCGGTTTGTATCACATGCATGCTCAGTGTCTTCCAGGCGGTGACCATCGCCCCTGCTGGGCCCCGGTTTTCAAGGTTGAAGCCTGCGCTCCCATCGCTGGTTCTCCCCACTTTTGCGGGACTCTGGCTCCTCAACATGGCGGTGTGCATCGCGGCCCCTTTCTTCTCCATTGCACCTCGTAATGGCACTGTACCCCCCTTCACACTCAATTTGGGCTTTTGTCATGTGGACTTCAGAGACAACCTGTCCTATGTGATAAATGGGGTGGCGGTATCTGGGAGGGATTTTGCCTTTGTTGCCCTGATGGTGGGCTCCAGTGGTTACATCCTCTTGCTTCTCCACCGCCACAGTCAGCAGGTACGAAGTATCCGGCGCTCTCAGGGCGGTGGGGCCGAGGCCAGAGCTGCCAAAACTGTGGTGACCCTGGTGTTTCTGTATGTGGTCTTCTTTGGGATTGATAACATCATCTGGATATATATGCTGACGGTAGCAAACGTGTCACCAGTTGTGGCTGATATGAGGGTGTTTTTCTCCTCTTGCTATGCCTCTCTCAGCCCCTACTTTATCATTTCCTCCAACAAGAAGGTCAAGTCGAAAATAGCCTGTGCAGTCGAGCAAGAACAGCCATCAGTGGACACTCAGGAGTCCAGTGAAAAATGACTTTTTTTCTATTAGGACAGACTGTCGATCGGCCGACATTGTTGCTCTCTCAGAGAAACTGTTACCAAGCTTGAGTAGTCTTTGGTAGAGCTCTATTTTTATGCAGTCTAAAAGGCTTTTTGATATTTATATTGCATTAGATATGAAGAAAGATCTATGTTCCGATACCATTATATGTAAAACAAACCAAATGAACAGAATAACACCACCTGTAATATTTATGTGTACAAAACTATATTTGTCATGTACTATTCTACTTCACTGAAACAAATTTGATTTAAAACCCTTTTATATTCGTATTTTTCATTTTCTCTTCTAATGTAAACATGATATGGACCTTACAATGACGTCTTGCACTTGTATTTTTCATAGTTATCCTTTTATTTGATCAACTCTTCAAAATGTATATTTTCTATAATATACCTATTTATTATTCATTTGTTGAAGGAATCCTCTCGTTGGCCTGTTTTATATTAATATTGTACTCCCTTTTCGTTATTGAAGCCATACTGCCATCTGTTTGCCTGTTTTGCACACTTAGAGGCTTGTGAAATTATGCATGGGAAATATACAAATCTTGAATCTCTCAGGTAATTTTTATTCGAAAAGGAGCCTTTCTTGTCTCCCTTTTGAGCATTGAAGTAGTGGGAAATGAGATCCTTTCCTGGTGTTAAGTTGTTTTTTTTCCTATTGATTTGATACGCTGAAAGAAATCTTGGAACATCTCCAATATTGACAAACTGAAAAGTCATCGTCATCAGTTCGACCAGCATCCTCGCCGCTTCCTCTCTCATCCCGCATCTGATTGGTCAAAACGATGACCGGTGTCGTTGGGTGCTTCTACCCCTCATTATTTCTGTCAGGCGAGAACCTCCTTCGCTGTGGCGGTTGAAGCCTCGTCTATCAAATTTCAGCGTTCAAGAGTAGACTAGCATCAATTATTCGACATTTAGACAATATATGTGATACAACATCAGGTATTTTGGGCCCTTGTGAACTTTTCGCCTTCAAAGCAGGAAGCAGCTCAACAAGAAGACCGCGCCTGAAAAACAAGGATCAGGATAAAGAAGTCGTCGCGTAATGACGGAAGGGGGAAAGCGGAACATGAATGTTAAACAAAAGTGAAGTTGTCACCTTACAAATTATTCGAGGTTAAAAAGAAAAGTCAAAAAGTGGCCGTGAGAGTCGGAATGAAATAGACGCAACTTTACCGTTCTTGACGAAAGTTGTTAGTTGGACGCCGAGTGAGCAAACTTACTGCGAACTTGAGACGTCGCAACAACCGATGAGAAAAAAAATATGGAACGAGCAGACGTCGGGTTTGTCATGATAACTTCGTGCCTCCGTAGTTGTGTCCAGTTGGTCCGCACTTGTTTATAAATCCCAGCGGGTGAGTTCACGACTTGGCTGCTTGCTAACGAGTTGCTAGTTTACTGTTAGCTAACCTCTAAGTAAGTTCGGAACATTTGTCTGACGGTTGTCTTTCAGTTTCGTTCCTTTTTAAGTTTGTTTTTCTCCTTTTGATTTTTTTCCCCCTGTTCCAGTTTATTTTAATTTTGTTAACGTTTTCTGACATTTAGATATCTGGATGAAATTATCATATATGATTTATTACTTACCAGGGCAGACAACAGGTTTGGATACTCGCTAACGGGCAGCTACAGTTAGCCAGTGCAATACAGTTTGCCTCACGATACCTTGTTTAATTGCTCTTTTTAATACATCGATTTTATACTAGCAGTATTTATATCCCACTGTCCTATAAACTTGTTTTATGTGCCCAGTCCCCGTTTTCCATTTCCTGTGTCCTGTGAAATGATCTGACTCTCGGATCACTGCTTCCAGTATCAAGTGGCAATGGCCAGAATATCCTGGTATCAGAAGAAGGTAAGACCAATCTTGCAGGTGTATTTGAAGATATCCAGATTATTTAACCAAGACCGCTATGTTGTTTAAATATGCTATATGTTTGTGTATGTACAGCAAATTGCTTTTGTTTTGCTGCTGAACCTGGGAAAGAAAAGAAAAGAAAACATTTTAAGCACCCAGTTTTTGTTCATTCTGAAAATTATAGTTTTGACACACACACACACACACACACACACACACACAAACACACAACCCCTGGTGCTTTGTTGAAATCCTACCATTCTGAGTCAGACTCACTGTCTGTGGGATTCAAGTCAGGAAGTTAACAGTCAAGAAGGAGATAATGTGGGCAATAAAGAAATGGCCATTTATTGTGCACTTTGGTTTGTAAAGGTAATACAGAGCTATATAAATGTAATGCAATTTCATGATCAGAGCTTTGAATATTCAAATATCATAACTCAGCTTTTCCTTGGGAATATGATTATTTGAAATCGTTAAACTGTTTCTGGCAAATATATGGTTTGCTTGTTTTTTGCTGTTTGTATATGAATTCCCATATAATTTTTTTTCTTTTTTACTCAGCAATATATGCCTTAATTGAAACTTAAATTTTGTGTGTTATGTTTGCCAATATTATGAAAACACATACAGCTAAAAGCAACACATTTCCCTTATTGCTACAGATAGGGGCCTATGACCAACAAGTCTGGGAGAAATCATTGGAGCAGACGGATCTAAATGTAAGATAAAGCCAAATCTGTGCAAAGTATGAAATGCTGTCTATTTGTATAGTGACTGACTCAGACCCCATTTTTTAGGGTCTGGACAGCAAACCAAAAAAGACAGGTCATATCAAGCCAGACCTTATTGATGTGGACTTAGTCAGAGGTGAGAATCAGTAGAACCAGACATATCTGCAACTTTTCCAAACGAGCAGCAATACAGCCACTGTCTCACAGTCTGCCTCATTCGCACAACATTTGATCCCTCCTCACAGGATCCACGTTCAGTAAAGCTAAACCAGATTCTCCTTGGACAGCACTTACACGCAAAGGCTTGGTCAGAGTTCTACTGTTCCCCTTCTTCTTTCGATGGTGGATCCAGGTGACCTCCAAGTGCATCTCTTCATGCATCCTTGTGCTCTACTTCATGCAAGGTTAGCACAGCATTTCCTACTATAGATCCCTCAAAATGTTAGCCAAAGCCTGCCTTAATGTGTGATTTACATGAAATGCATTTGTCAATACAGGTCATAGGGAATTGTTTGCTTGTTTTGTTCATTCAAATCTCATTGTTTATCCATAAATATATGTAACTTTTTCTGAAGTCACAGGGCATTTAAATAAATAACTGGCCATCACCACCCTCTAACATTAATAAAATTAGGTAAACCTTCCCTCAAGACCAGCAACAAATTTTTGAACATTTTGCTGCAAAGTTACTATCAACTGCTTGATAATCTACTAACATTTTCCTGCCAAATATACGCTTTTGGTAAGCTCCCGAACAGAGCTCAAGACTGTTCTAAAACTTTCAACAAAAAAACAAAAAAACAAAAAAAAGGGGGAATGAAAAATATTTCACATTTGGTTATACCTGAGCATACTGATGTCTGTCTATTGGAAAACATGCTATTGCATGATATTGTAAGAATATAATACCATCATTAGATATTAAGAATTTACAGCTTCTGAATTAAAATTTGTCAGAGTTTATACTCACTTAAATCTTTTCTGATCTATGTGTTTTCCAAAATTACTGAGCAATGCAAAACCTGAATACCAAGAATGAATTTTCCCATTCATGATTGTGTTATTTTCTGATACCGAAAGTTTTTTTCTGCCCTCAGTGATAGCAGTAGCATTATATCTAGAGGTCCCAGGGGCAAGTGCCAATGAGGTGTTTGGGCCCATGTGTCTGATGCTGTTGCTGGGCACTGTTCATTGCCAAATTGTGTCAACCGAGTCCAGCCGGTGGCCCTCAGGCAGTCCAGCTGTCAGCAGTAGCACCGCCAGTCCAGCCCGCCGGAGGAGGTAGTTTTCCTCATTGTTAAGCACTGCACATATTTTCCTGCACGAACACAATCTCACCTCTTGGCACAAGTATAAACGACCGTATTACACACACAGATAAACCCCAACAATTTAATCAACCAGTGGACGTTCCATGCAGTAAAGCTTACGTTACGCCTGAGGTTGTCATTCCTGTGGCAGCTGATTTTACTGTGCCTGCTGTGTCTACCATTTCAAGTTTTATATTGCTATTTTTTATTCTGTTTGTATCAGGCCGAGGAAGGGCAGAGGACTGAAAAAATCTGAAGAGATAAATGACAGTGGGGACACAGAGCAGCCGGAGTCCTGGCCATTTGAAGAAAGCCAATGGTTATACAAGAAAGAAGAGAGAAGGGTACTGAACAGAAACAGAAATGTTACTTATGAGTCAGCAACTTTGATCAGTTCACACTGACTCTCAAAAGCAAAAATATATATCTGATGCAATTTTAAGAGGCAGTATTGCCGATAATAAGCTTATATGCTGAACTGATAATTGCTGTATAACGACATTCTCATTTTTTCTGTAATTTGTAAGTATGACTTGAAGTTGTATGGCAAAGGTCCTGAAAGGCACCTATATTCTTGATATAATCAGTTACCCTCGAGTGTGATTAGAGATGAGGATTTATACTGGAGCCTTGTATTTGCTCGAGCAAAAACCAGCAGAAAAATAAATACCACAATATTTTGATGGCGACTTTTTTTTTTTTAATATATAGTGTGGCCCCATTATGATGAGAAATCGTGTTATGATTCTTAATGTAGAAGTCATTGTGAATGGCTCCCTAATTTTCCTATACCTTTCTGGTACTTTCTAACTCAAAGAATTGAACAGCTTGTGCCAATTTGTTCTAATTTATTTATTCATTAATTTTCCGGCAACGTTTCTTCAATGGCAACATAGTTGCCATGGTAAATGACAACATTTTCTCAAGGTTTTTATATCTATATCTAGATACTGATCCATGTCTCAATATAAGAGTATGTCTCGCCAACATTAAAAAAAGACTATTGTTTGATGAATTTGTTTTTAGTTAATCCCTCGTAATAATTGTTTTTTTTCTATCCTGTAAGTCTTGACAGTTGGCTGCTTGTTAAACTGATCAGCAATTTAAAACGTGTGGAAATGAAAGAATATTAGTACATTCGGCTTTTGTAAAAGACTGTTTTTTTTTAAAAAAAAGCATTCAAACAAGCTTATTTTACGTTTGCACTTCTAAGTTTAAACATAATCTGTAATGATATAAGCACATGTTGGAGAGTGTATTTGTCTAAGATGTGTGTACCTTTACATTCTCTCAGAACACAAGAATGTCGGGATTTGGTGCATCTGATGAGCTTTCAAGTGAGGAAGAATGGGTGAAACCATCCGAAGTAGAGAGACATTCTGTAACAAACCGGCCGACACCTGCACCAGTGTCTTTCTTGAAGATCAGAAATACAAAGTCAATCACCAAACCTACAGTGCGACCACAGGTTAATCTTGTCTCATTGTGTTTTCACAAAACCACAGTTAGATGTGTTGCATTGTTTTTTTAACATAAAAGCATCCAGTGTGGACCAGAAGAAGCATAAAAAGATGTTTATAAGACAGTTAATTGTTAATTGCACCCATTACTGAGCTGAACTAACTAAGTGTTCGCAATTTTCTTAACTGAGCAGGAAGGGATTGGATCATCTATCAAGGTGAAACCCAGGGAATTGATGCGACTAAGACCAATCGTAGGCTCAAGACCTGCGTCTGACACAGATGATACAATGTGGGAGGAACTTCTTCAAGGACCTGACACAGCCTCCACAGCAAGCAGCGATAGTGAGGGGAACGGGAGGTACAACACCAGCATACCCCTCCAACAAAATACCACTCTTAGTAGTGATGAGGACAGCCTACAACAAGGAATGACAGGAGTAAGATTGTGACTCAAATTATTTTATGTTGTCTGTGGATTTATAATTTCTCTTGGTGAGTTGGAAAATTTGACCAGAGAAATCATTTATGTTAACCACACAAACCTTTATATAAAAAGGAACTCACCCTGTGAATACAGTGTCAGATCGGTGTGATACTGTGTCCGGAATCAGACACTGTATTTGCATACAGAAAGTTTAGGAAATTATCAATCCCTCGTGGGGAAATTCGTTCTCTGCATTTTACCCATCATAGATGAACCATGAGCAGCTGGCTGCCGCCTTGCAGTGCCAGAGGAGCAGTTAGGGGTTCAGTGTCTTGCTCAAAAACACTTCTACACACTAGGAGGAGCCGGGCATCGAACCAGGAATGTTCAATTCCAAGGACGATCGCTCTACATCCTGTGCCAAGCCGCCCAATATATATAATATCAATGTAATTAGTGCAAGCATCTGAAGCAAGTAACAACAATTCTTAAGAATGATAGGTTAATCTCAGCATGTCTTATAATATTAACACAGGCACAGAATGAATTAGATGTAAAATCGTATCCATTGTTATTGTTGATGGTATTTGACCAATGAGAAGTTGCTACAGAGAAATTTGTTGCATCAGAAATTAGTTGGATCAATTCCTCAACTTAAACCAAACAAGAAGTTACCTCCCATTCCTCTATAATTTGCTAGAAAATCGGCAAGAAAATACCAATTAAAAACAGCAGAAACGTTATAAGATATGTGACTAGGGGAAGGATCAGAAAAGCAAACAAACCATTGATATCTCACAACTGAACGCACAAGTATATACGTATTAAAAGATCAGATCAGTGATGCCGAGTCAGTTGTTTTCAGTCAAATGTTGAATTCATAAACATTAATATAAAGAGGACTTACATGTGCTCATGCTGGGTCAGCTTTTGTTTGTCTGGCAATATGTTCCATATCAAGATATGGCTTTTTCTTCAGAGAGTAGCAAATGTGTTAATGTTACATTTGTAATTCATTGCAGCACCAGCTATCTTGGCTCCAAGCCTGCCATCCTTCCAAGGACCGTGTCAGTGCCATAATATGGGAGCAGGGCGAGTGTAAGAAAGCAGACATGTCAGTATTGGAAATCAGTGGGATCATCCTTACACGGGTATAGCATTTTCTTCCGAAGGCAGTGTTCACAACTTTCTGTAGCTTCAATTTTAATGTTGAAGGATACATGTTATATCACTGAAGTAAGCTGCCAAATTGAACACCCGAAGCTGAGTGAGAATGGGATTTTCATGCAGGCTGTTTCAGCTGAAAAAGAACATGTACTGACATTTAGTCATATGGTTGATTGAATAAGGCTGGAATCTTGCTATTGCAATGGAAAGTATATTTTCTATACTTTTAAGACTATACGTAGTGACTGCCCTCTAGTGGTCATAGGCTCATCCAGTAGCATATGATATTGTGGAATCTATTTGAGGGAGCAAAGCAACTAAACAGATTTTCTCATGAGCTTCCACATCTCCTTGCCTTTTTATTTAAAAATATGATTTTTTAAATGTACCTTAAAAACTCTTAAGCTCTCACTAGACAGCAAGTAAAATACCAAGTTGTGATGTAAAACATTGTTGACAAACATAAATATTCATTTGAGGACAAGTAAACTACATAATCAGTTAATAAGATGAATCCCGTCACACTTTTCTCTATCCTACTACTGTTCAATCACAGGTGAAGTTGGCTGAGCAGGGTATGGGATACCTCATGTTCGGTGGGCTGGTGACCACCACAATAGCCCTGCTTCCATTCGCCTTTCGCTTGGCTCAGCATCTGGACATGTCAAGCCTCAGCTCCCTGTCCCCAAGAGAGTTCATGGAAATAGTAATGAATCCTACCAGTATCAAGGCGTACGCCTTTTACTTCATCACAACAGTACAGAGAGTTTGCCTCACAGGACTCTTCTTCTTCATGATGTGTGTGGCTGAGAGAACTTATAAACAGGTGTGTGGTGACTCCAGTTTGTGTATAGAGATGCATTAAGTTGACTGATTCATTGAACTGTAGAAGGAACACAGAAGAATGAATATTTTAGAAAAAAGTTTTTTGTAAGACATCTGACTATAAAACATGTTTTATTCAATTCATGTTTATTTTTACAGATTTTTTTAAATCAAAGTTACCAAATTTTAAATTACACTGACATTATGGTTTAGTCCATTCTCACCATTGATATCTTAAATGTTATGAAAACTATCGAAGTATTTTTAATTTGTAACAGAAATGTTGAAATTTCAAGTTCAGAATATGATTGTTAAAAAATGTGGTATTTTGTCAAGTTATTACATATTGCATTATTAGACTATGAAGAAAATGATTTGACATCCGCTTTGCAGGTCTGATAAAATACATCTGTTTTCTCAACAGAGACTCTTATTTGCAAAATACTTCAGCCACCTCACTTCAGCTCGCAAGGCCAAGAAATCTGAGATCCCCCATTTCCGGCTGAAGAAGGTGCAAAACATCAAGATGTGGCTGTCACTGAGGTCCTTTCTCAGGGTGTGTATTCTCCTGTTTCTATACACCCTTTTATGACTGCCTGCACGTTGTTTGACTATTTTGGGGTTGTCATGTACTGGCCTTGTTTTTTTAACCGTGTCATTGACTTGCTTGTTTATTGCAGAGACGAGGGCCACAGCGCTCTGTTGATGTTATTGTGTCCACCATCTTCCTTTTAGCACTTTCCATTTCATTCATCATTTGTGCTCAGGTCAGTTGCTTCTGCTGGAACAGATTATTCACTTCCTGATAGTGCGCAACTGATGACTCCTTTGGAACTAAATCAAATATAAAGTCCTGTAACCGTGTTACCTGAATGAAAATAAAATGTTTTATTTTCTACTTCCACAATCATTCATCGGGATTAACAAAGTGCCACAATTTTGCAAGGCTTACACATGTCATGGAAAACCTGAAAATATGGAACTTATTTTTCATTATCCAGAAAAAGACTCTTCATGCAGCAGAATGCTCTGGAAAATTTTAAGTTAAAAAGTAACAACAAGAAATTACCATTACTGCAGGATGTTACCCAAAAATAGTAAACTCATAAAGAACCTTTAAAAAAGCCATACCTAATAATTAAAAAGAAAATGTTTTAGAAGAATGCATTTGTCATATTTGTCTATCATACCCACAACTTTATTTTGTTTCAAAGATGTTCTGACAAAATATTCCTTGAAAAGGGTGAGAAACTGTTTGTAAAAGCTTTTGTTTCTGCACTATTGTAGCTTCTGCACAGCCACAAGACATTCCTTGAGTCCATGACAAACTGGGAGCTGATGTTATGGAGCTCCTCCCTCATCCTGTTTCTGTTGCGGCTGGCCACACTGGGCTCAGAGGCCAACTATAAATACAGCAACTCTTCAGTACTGCTCACTGAGCAGGTAGGAACCTGTCTCGGGAAAAAAAAAAACAGGAATTTTAACAGTGCATTACTCAGTATTACCTGTTTCAGTGTGATGCAGAATAAATAAGAAACTGATATGAAGTCACTAAACAGTTCAGTCTCCAAAACTTCTGTTTCAGATCAATTTGTATCTCAAGATGGAAAAAAAGCCCAATAAGAAAGAAGAACTCAGTATAGTGAACAATGTCTTAAAACTGGCTACAAAGCTGATGAAGGTAAGCATACATGGAGTTTTTTTTTACAGCTGTATTTCCAGCTGGGAATGAAGTTTTTCCAGGTGTATCCAACCATCCAGCTGTATTATTGCTTATTTGCTCTGTGGTTTACATGAGCCAAAATGTCTGACTTCTACTTTCGCTATAGCCTTAGCTCAGGGATGCCAAGAGTTTTTCAGTCTTGCAAACTACTGTTACTGTAAAATGATCAGGTCCAAATGATCTACTGACATTAAAAAATCTTCTTTTTCTCTTCCTTTCGGCTTTTCCCTTCAGGGGTCGCCACAGCTAATCAACCTTCTCAGTCTAACTCTGTTTTCTGTATCCTCCTCTCTCACATCAACTACCTTCATATCCTCTTTCTCTATGTCCATAAATCTTCTCTTCGGTCTTCCTCTTGACGCTTTGCCTGGCATCTCCAATTCCAGCATCCGTCTACCAATACATTCACTTCCCTTCTCTGTACATGACTGAACCATCTCAGTCTTGCTTCTCTGACCTTCTCTCCAAAACATCGAACGTGTGCTGTCCCTCTGATGGACTCATTCCTGATCTTATCCATCCTCGTCACTCCCAAAGAAAATCTCAACATCTTCATCTCTGCTACCTCCAGCTCTGCTTCCTGTCTTTTCTTCTCTGTCACT
Source organism: Fistularia tabacaria (assembly GCA_901007705.1). NCBI lineage: Eukaryota > Metazoa > Chordata > Actinopteri > Syngnathiformes > Fistulariidae > Fistularia > Fistularia tabacaria. The sequence continues at coordinate 107,887 of CAAKHD010034678.1, read as the reverse complement.
GTCCCCAAACCATACAGCTTCACTAGTCTCACCACTGTCTTGTACACCTTTCTCGTCATTCTGGCTGATAGTACCCCTGACACTTTTCTTCACCCTTTCCAACCTGCTTGAACCTGTTTCTTTACCTCACTGACATAGTCCCTATTTTACTCATGATTTGCACACAGTAAAGTCAGCCAGGATTGCATAGTTTGGCCAGTGGCTGCTGGAATTCAGCCTCATCTTGTAAGGGCTAGATATGCTGAGTGACTGACTCACTCAGAACAATGTGTGGAAAAACAAATGTGTGTGCGTGGTGACCCTGGGGTTTGAAGAGAACAGATCTCGGCCTCACTGCCCTGCAGGTCAATCAAGTAGAGATTGTAATGGGGATAAGATTCAAGATTCAAAGTGTTTATTGTCATATATACAGGGTGGAAACACGTTTCCCTGTACAATGAAATTCTGACTGTGCTGTCCGCAGTGCATATGGATTTGTATTGATAATAAATATAGTGTAAACATAGTTATAAATATTTTTATAAATATGAAGCGTGTTGGCAGTGCAAAGGTAAAACATTTAGTGCAGCTTGGTGTGCAACTCACAAGGTGCATGTGCAAGGATGTGTGAAGTTTAAATGACAGTAGTTACATTGAAGGTGAGCGCAGCACTGGCTGTGCTTCATGTAAAGTGCAGAAAGGATGAATGAGTCTCAACTGTGTAGGAGTCTGATGGCAGTCGGTCAGAACGAGTTCTTCGGTTGTATCGCTCTACATTTCACACTCCTGTACCTCTGGCTGGAGGGTAGGAGTGTGAATAGTCCATGTTGAGGGTGGGCATGGTCCTTGGCGATGGAGGCAGCTCTCCTGTGGACTCTGTGGTGGTAGATGCTCTGTAGAGATGGCAGCGGGGATCTGGTGATCTTCTCTGCAGTCTTCACCACGAGCTGCAGGCGTCTGCAGTCCAGAAGAGTGGTGCTGCCGTACCATAGTGTGATGCAGCTGGTTAAGATGCTCTAAACAACTTTAGAATGATGTTGTCCTCATGGGAGGTGACACAGTCATGGGTGAACAGGGTACAGAGGATGGGGCTGAGGACACATCCCTGAGGAGTGCCCATGTTCATGGTTATGCTGGCTGAGGTCCTATTACCTACCCTGACAGGCCAAGGGTCTGCCAGTCAGGAAGTTCAAGAGCCAGTCACAGAGGGTGGGGTGCAGGCCAAGGGTGGACATTTTGTGGGTGAGTTTGTGGACGATGACTGTGTTAAAGGCAGAGCCTAGTCCACAAAGAGCATCCTGATTAAGGAGTCTTTGTTTTCAAGGTAGGAGAGGGAGTAGTGGAGGGTGGCGGCCATGGCATATGAGGTGGACCTGTTGGGCCGGTCTGCGAATTGCAAGGGCGTCTAAAGTTACTGGAACATTGTCCTTAATGTGGGCCAGCACCACTCTCTCGAAACACTTCATAATGATCGGAGTGAGTGTTACTGGCCTCATTTAGGCAGGTTGGTTGGCTCTTCTTGGGGAGGGGGGTGATGGTTGTGTTCTAGAAGCAGGTGGGGACGGTGCTCTGGCTGAGGGAGAGGTTGAAAATGGCGGTGAGAACATCAGCCAGCTCATTGGCACAAGCTCTGAGGGCTCACCCTGGGATGTTGTCCGGTCCGGCTGCCTTGCGAGGATTGATCCTTCTCAGCGCCCAGTGTACCTGGTGTGTGTGTGTGTGTGTGTGTGTGTGTGTGTGTGTGTGTGTGTGTGTGTGTGTGTGTGTGTGTGTGTGTGAGAGTGTGACTCACCTCTGTGTCGTGGCTGGGGATCTCAAAGCGGGCATAGAAGATATGGAGGTCGTCCGGCAGTCTGTCTGTGGAGATTTCGATGGGTCAGCAGTGGAGTAGAAGCCATCCAGCTTCTCTCTGGACTGCCTCTTGGCTGTTCCTATACCTTTCTTCAGTCTGGACTTTGCAGGTTTGTCTCATTGTCAGACCTAAATGCATGACAGTGGTTGCACAGCATGTGGTGTACCTTACTGTTCAGCCAAGGCTTCTGGTTGGGAAACTTCCTGACTCGTATGGTGGGCATGATGTTATCAACACAAGTGCTGATGTACCTGGTCACATATTCAGCGTACTCTTGTAAGCTGACCAAAGAGTCCTCCTTTGTGGCTGCGGTCTTGAACACATCCCTTTCGGTTGTAGTAAAACAGTCCTACCGGATACCCGCTGAGTTCAGGGTCCAGAGTTTGATTTCTCCGGTTATGGCGTTGGTCTGTTTAAGTCTCTGTCTGTACACGGGGTACAGAAACAGAGAGATGTGGTCTGACTGTACAAAGTGGGGGTGGGGTGCGGCCCTGTATGCACCATGGACGTTGTTGTACACGTGATAGATTAACATCTAAAGAAGAAATGCCGTATTGTCACATACAGTTATACATAGAGCACAACATGAGCAAAATTTTGACTACTGCATTTAACCCATCATGGACACACCATGAGCAGAAGGCAGCTAAGGAGCAGCTAGGGGTTCAGTGTCTTGCTCAACAACACTTCGACAAGCAATAGGGGACCAGGAATCGATCCAGGAATGTTCGGTTTCCAAGGGCCACCACTCTATCCCCTCCGCCACGCCGCCCTCATCTAAAAACAAACAGTCGTGCATGTTTTTGACTGCCACATATTCTGACCTCAATACCTTTACAATCTACTGCTTGATCACAATCAATGTATTTGGCACCCCTGTATTTTCTGCTTTACATTTAAAGTTTCATGATACTGTAACTTAAACTTTCATGGATTTTACAACTCGGTTTTTGATCAGCTCCCGAGCCGTGTCATTTAATATCAGTATTTTATTAGTAATATCGTCGGCACAATGTGCTAGACAAGCACAATATTGTTTTTAAAACTACTCCAAATATTAAAGCACAGAACCAAAATAGTCTGCATTAGAACACTTAATGCCTCCTTTTGAGCCATGCTCTCTCACCTTCACCAGGAGCTGGACACACCATTTAGATTGCTTGGACTGACGGTGAACCCCCTGATCTATAACATCACCAGAGTTGTCATCCTCTCTGCAGTGTCTGCTGTGGTCAGTGACCTGCTCGGCTTCAACATCAGAGTGAGTCTTTCATTTAAAATTATAGAATTACAATCAAATCATCAGCAAGCTTTAATCACCTGCCACCGAAAAGTGCAACCTGACTCGTGACATCGATTGTCTGAATAACCCTGATGTCTTTTTACAGCATAAAAGACTATTTAAAAGTCTTGGCTGCTGCTTTCTTCATCTCAGCTGGATTTTATTTATTTTATCCATTAATTTCCGTACATTTCCTGAAAGTTAAATCAAATGCTTACACATTGGGTTTTTTGGTCGCTTAAGAAGTAGACTAATATGAACTAACTAATTTTTTACACATTTCTCTAAGTGAAATAATTGGGGGGTTTCATTGAAACATCAGAATGCCCTGCTTGGCCACTGATGAGATTCACACTTCCCTGTTCATAGACATGTTATTTTCAAAGATGGAAAAGAGCTGTTTTCATGCATCCAGAGGCAGCAGTGCTCTTCCTGTATTACGTTTGCCGGAAATTAAATGAAGAAGATACTATCAAAACAATATTGACTTGTCCTTTACTATGTTTCAGACATGAAACGATAATATATGAAGCTCTCGGTCAGATTTGGTGTGAACAAATATATGCTTACACCCTACAATGAGGATATCGGTCACTCAGAAAATTCCAGATTATGCTGCATTAAGGCCCCCCCTTACCAATCCCTGGCAAAAGATAAAATGTCTCAGGTGCAGCGTTGCTCACATTCAGCACCATTAGCTGCTCCTAATATTAATAGCATTACATTTATCCAAGATATGTCCCGCCCTCACTTTGTCTGTACTTGAAGTCTTTGAATTTTCACAAATAGTATTTTGACATGCCTGTCATCGGGCTTGTAAACAACATGGCCATGTTGTTCCTATGTGTTCCTCACGGCCTCAACCCCCTGTATTTCGACTGTCCTACATCAAGTTAAGTGTTTTACTTTTATTTTTATTTTTTTTAACATGTGGCATCTGCGCTGGTGCCACACAGAAAGAATGCCCTAGGTTTAAGTCCCAGCTCTCCAATGTCCTCCCTGTGTTTGCATAATAGTGAATCCTGTTACTGGCTCTCACCATGTAACTCAGGTATAGAGCTGCTGTTAGTCCTATAGAGAATAGGTTATGTGGAGTGGATGAAGTTAGTTTCACAAGTTAGCTCTGGGCTCTGACTTGTCGCACTCAGTGATGTGGTATCGCATGTGTTTAATAAGAACCTGATCAGACAAGCAAATGTCGCTTGATGCTGCTGTTCTGAAAAAAAAAATGTGCACCGAAAAAGTTGTCTAATGAGAGCGCGCTTGTGTTTGTTTTGCAGTTGTGGAAAATCAAACCTTAATGTGAATGACACGAAGCACCTAACAGCCTGACATCAGGGACCAGAGTTCCTTTGTCTGCTGCGGACAACCTCTCCTCTACAAAACAAGTGCAAACCTACTGACAGTGTTCAATGTTTATGTCTGTGACTTAATCAGACCCGCACAAGCCTGAGACGCTCGGACAGTCACTTACAACGGTACTGGCCACGATCCCAGTGCCTCACCTATGACCCTTGAATGTTCCTCTTGTGTTTAAATATACTCATGATTTATGGTTTGGGAACATATCGGGAGATCTGTGGCAAACTGAACCTTGGACACCAAGTGAGATGAACATGAGTGAGATGCAGAATATGATGGATAGTTGATAGTTTAAGTCTTATTCGCTGATGTTGTCAAACGGTGTCATACAGTGAACTGGAGAGAAAGCTGTGCTACAACGCTAGGAAATTTTAAAAAGACCAGCCAATAAGATGACCTGTCTTCATGGGGGCTTCGACTCTGACTTAAACCTATTTTCAAATCTTAAGGGGAATGGTGATTGAAAGACTGGCTATATTTATTTGGGGTTCTAGACTTTAACTTGTACTATGACCACTATTTTCCTTTTATTGTGGACCATTCTTGAATAAGATATATAACTATGCAAAGAGGGCAAAAAGTGAATAAATTCTTTTTAATCTAGGATGTGTGCGTGACTTTATTCTGTTCAGTTTGATTTTTTTTTTTATATATATATAAATGTTTTTATCCGATCATTAACTCGGGAGGTCTGCGCGCAGTGGAGTGATGTAGGACATGGTGTCATCTATTATCAAAATTACGGTAGAGCAAAATGACGTCGAGGCACACCTCCAACTCCGAAGGACACCGCCGAGCAACAGCACCTCCGCACCAAGGACACACCGAGCAGGCAGGCTCCTCCGACCGCAGCGGCGGACTCGACCCGTCGGTCCGGAGGGGGGGGGGATCCGGAGTCGCACGATTTGGGGAAAGAGAAAGCGTCCGCGGCCGGCGTTTCTACCCGGAGAGACTCGTTCCGATCGGGTGAGACGGCAAAACAAATGAAAGCCGATTGTATGATAAATGGTGTGCGGATCGGGTGCGTTGTGTTTTAATTTGTGCGTGAACCCGGTAACCCGACGGACGTCTGCGCCGGGCTGCTCCAATCACGTGCGCCCGGTAACGATACCGGTGCCAAGTTTTCTCTCTCTCTTTTTCCTGGATGGACGGATGATGTGGCAGTGCATTTCTCATCTTTGCCCGGTTGTATCGCCGACGTTGTAACAGATGTGCGAGAGAATCGCCGTTTTTTGTTTTGATTTTTAAAGACAAAAAAAAAAAAAACCTCTGCACCATCACGGTGCATGTCATGAACATCTGATTTCAGGCCGTGACCTCCTGACTCGCGAGGGCTCACGGAGACTTCCAACATGTCGAGCTCTCTCCGAGACAACGATCCTGCGAAACAAGGAGAAGCCAAGAAACCAGACCCGAGAACCAATGAAAAGAAATGCTGTAAGTAAATCCCATAAATCCCCCTCACTCTAGATTAAATGCAAGGGTCCACACAGGTGCACCTGAGAGGTTACGACTTGTTCTCACAGACTGTGGCTTCTTCATCTGGGCAACAATACACAGGTTTTACAGAACCAGTCAGTTTAAGACAAACAGCATCCCCCCCCCTGCAGAGATTCTTCCTCTAATCCCAGGGCACACATTACATCTGTCCACCTCACTCTTAGCCTATTTCTGATACCTTCGGTGTACGCGCATCTTCAGAAACCTTTGAAATCTTAGAAGACAAAAATATTCTGGAAAAATATTGCGTTGACATACTAAAAATGACCTCAAACAGGATATGTTGCTTTTAAATCCAATCCAAATGAGCCGAAAATGAGAATAGAAATTAACTTAAAATTGATTTTAAATGGAAAGAAAAATTACATTTAAATTAATTAACCTTAATATTTTTGGCAGCACGTTGGTACAGTGATTAGTGCTTCTGCCTTGCCTGACATCCAGAGAGTGCCTGGTTTGAACATTACAGGGGGGGGTCTTTCTGTGAGGAGTTTGCTTGTTCTCCCCATGTCTGCATGGTTTTCCTCTCAGTTTTCCAGTATCCACCCACAGTCCAAACTCATGCAGGAGGTGTCATTGGAGAACTGAAATGGCCCAGGTGTGTGGATGAGAGAGTTGTGAATGGTTGTATGTCTCTATATGTGGTCCTATGATCAATCAGGAACCGGTCCAGGGTGAACCCCGCCTCTCGCCCAATGATTGCTGGGATAGGCTCCAGCCATCTGTGACCCTGAGTGCAGGATAAGGGATTCAAATGAAGATGAATGACATTGTTATCTTAATGTGAATAACCTGGGAATTTGTGTCTGTACCAGATGTAAAGGCGAGATTGTTCTTGAAAAGGTCTTAATGAACTCTTGGAAACTGATCCCTGGGAAAAAGTCAGTAAAGCCAATTTTGTGTCTGTCTTGGTTCAGCTTGGGCCTCCTACATGACAAATTCCCCAACAGTCATCGTCATGATTGGCCTGCCTGCGAGGGGAAAGACCTACATGTCGAAGAAACTCACACGTTACCTCAATTGGATAGGAGTGCCCACGAAAGGTAAAACAGGAGAAGCCTGTTCTGTCCATCAGTCAGCTTTTCAGAACCGATCACAATTAGATATCGATCCCAAAGAATCAGGAAAAAAGTTTGGCTTTTTGCTTGCTTGGTTTCGAAAATTTGCTGAAGATCATGAAATTAGAGAAATTAGATCAGTTATTTTCTATTCTACTTCTTCTTTTAGTTTCATGGATTTTGTCTTGATGTATACTATTAATATTTTGGTTTATAGTATTTCATTATGATATAAAACGAGTTCCACCTTGTGAAAAAATGCAATTCAAATTAAATTCATAAACCTAGTTAAACAAAGATTTTATTAGAACTATTCATATATCAAAGCTATTTATATTGTGTGGCTGGCACGGTGGCAGTGGTTGGCACTTTTGCCTTACGGCAAGAAGGTCACTGGTTCAATTCCCCTTTCTGATTGGCGTTTGCATATTGCATGCGTGTGCATGGGTTTCGTCAGGGTTTTTTTTGGTTTGTTTGAAGATTCTTAATCGCCCAGATGTGTGAAGGACAGGAGTGAATGGTTGTATGTCTCCATATGTGGCCTTGTGATCAACTGGTGACCAGTCCAGGGTGAACCCCGCGTCTTGCCCAATAACCTCTGGGATAGGCCCCAGCTTACTGCAACCCAGAGTGCAGGATAAGTGGTATAGCAAATGCATGAATGAATAATGGATATTGATGTTGTATTTTGTTGTTTTATTATTATTGAGTGATGATTTGTTTATGTGAGAAAAGTATTCAACATTAGAATGTATTATGCATAAACCCTTACGATCATTTAATAATAATAATAATAATAATAATAATCACAATAGTAATGGAATGATAATATTTGGGGAGGCTTTTGTGTTATTTGTATCACTGTGAAGTGATTCTGGATTTTGATACTTGACAAAGGTTATATTTCATTTATTTTCCAAGTCTTGTGCTCCAACCATCTTTGTTAAAGTACTAGCAGACCAACCTGGAGACTAGTTGAATTGTAATAGGTAGAAGTTGGTCTCCTGCACTTTTAACTCAAGCCTCCACCTGATGGAATGTTGATGCCATCTGCTCATTTCACAGTGTTTAATTTGGGTGTATACCGCAGGGAGGCTGTCAGAGCCTACAAATCCTATGATTTCTTCCGGCACGACAACGAGGAGGCCATGAAAATACGCAAGTAAGTGCGTTTGCTCAGTCATTCTGTGGGCTGTCGGCGCAACACCAGAGAAAGTATCAGCCTCTTTGAAGGAGCATCACCTCGGTTTCCACCACCCCTTGCTGCATTGGTGACAAAGCTGTTTTTGTGCCAACAATCAATACTGAGGGTTATTACAGTGCCCTGGACTGTTTTTCATTTAGATTCAACCGCAGACTCCTTACTCAGCCACCAAATCTGTGTGTTGCCGCTAGTTTGTTTTTCAACCAACATGTTTCTGAGAGGAAAAACTGTATCCTCGCTCAACTGCCCTGTCCACTGCAAATCTCTGAAATAGACATGTGGTTCAGAGTCATCACAGAATCATGTCAGGCTCCTGACACATTCCCTTTGCTGAGTTCTGACCTAGATTTTAAACAAGCTGCCACTGTCACTCTAAAGCTCCAGGGTGTTCTACAGGCTCTTAATAACCAGGAAAAGTTTTTTTTTACTCTTTAGAGTCCCTGTAGTGTCAAAAATGATCAGTGGTTCTTGTAACAAAGCATGACTCAATGTGTGATTTGTGATTTCCCACCGAAACTTCAGAAACCGCCAGGTCATAAATACCGAGGCTAGTTTTTTATGAAAAGGTGGGAGTCATCTTGTAAACAACACTTCAACTTGTAAAATAAAAGGATGTGCATGCTCTAGAATGTTCTGGGAAGAGGGAAGAGTAAGTGGCATTTTAAAGAAATTTGGTATTTCTTCGCTTCTGTGCAAAAACCATGTCCGGCTCTCATATCGAAGTTGTTATTTGATTATATTGTTTGTCCAAAAGCTGCATGGTTTTCAGAAATCTATCTTATGTTAAAAGTGCAACAGAAAAAAATCAAGAAATTACTTAAAGCTTTGCAATAGCAAAAGTACCCATTTGTTTTAAAAATCAAGTAGCGATGTGATGCATGCATTGTCATAATTATAATTAAGATAAAGCACAGGGGATTGTGCTTGATGGTGATGCATGCAAGAAAACTGAGGTTATTTCCGTCTTTTCCTTGCCTCCTGCAGGCAGTGTGCTCTGGTGGCACTGCGGGATGTAAGGACGTACCTGAACGAGGAAGGAGGTCAGATCGCGGTCAGTTTTTGGGTTTTCTCTCTACCTTTCCACCCTTCAGTCGTCCCGTCTCATTCTGTTGTGTCGGATCATTTCTGCACTTGTTCAGACGCATCTGGTATGGCTGAAGCAATAATCCTACAATGTCCTAGAAATGTTCCGCCGTGGAAAACCCACTATCATCATGTGCTTCCTTTGTCAGGTTTTCGATGCAACGAACACGACAAGAGAACGCCGAGACCTAATCCAAGGTTTTGTGAGAGAAAACGCTTTCAAGGTGAGTTTAACTGAATCCTTATTGCATCTATTCAACCATTTTGTTCATGGGCTACAGTGGATTTGGGATGCTGTCAGGTCACAGAGGCTTAACAGACCTGTGTCAGAGCAGGATGTCGTCACTTTGACTGGACACCAGGCTTTTATTAGATGACAGTGAAACACTTAGGTTGTCATTCAATGTCATGTCGCAGATTAAAACCAGCTGAATGTTCCTTTCGTCGCCTGTCCCTTACCAAACATTTAGGACAACCCAAGGTGGCCTTCAGTTGCTATTGTAGTTCAATATGAAAGGCTGATTTTGAGCGTATACTGTAATTAAAGCAAAACAAGATCACACAATGATATTTTGACATTTCCAAAGCCTGCATCGTAATCGCCTTCATTCATTCATTCGTTATCTATACCGCTTAAACTGCAGGAGGCTGGAGCCTATCCCAGCTGTCATTACATGTGAGGCGGGTTCACCCTGGACCGGTTGCCAGTCTATTACAGGGCCACATATAGAGACATACAACCATTCTCTTTCTCATTCACACATCTTGACAATTAAGGGTCTTAGCGAGCTTAATTTGGGTTTTTTTGTAAAATTAGATTTAGTCTAGAAAAATACCACAGTATTTGAAAGATACAGTATAGTGACAAGTTGACAGTGGATTGCCTTCACACTTTTGGAATGTGAACTCGTCTGAGACCCAGGTCTCGTTGGAGTTGAATTGGAGTTGCCGAAGAGGTGTCCAGAATGGAGTAGATTCAGGGAAACTCTTTTGGTGCTAATGTCATCAATTACCGTAACAAACAAATGTCTTTGACAATGGTAGAGTTCAAATATGAGTCCAAATGAAAAATCTGCCCTTGAGTCAGACTGGAGTCCAAGTAGTAGTCAACTGCACTGCTGTGTTTATCTTTGGATTATCGATTTGTTCACAGCCCTTCGTAAAATAGTCTAATCATAACAGGCAATCTTTTCTATGCAGACAAAACAGGTGCATTATTAAATGCGGGATAACTCAGACCGAAGCAAACTAGCTAAAGCTAACAGGCCTCATGTATTTGTATCCTGGTGAAACTAGAGAGACAGCAAATTATTTTGTTGTATGGCAAATAAATTATGAAATAAATGTCAAAAATGGATGTCCTCAGTGATATGTGAAGATAATAAGACCATAAGCCCACAACATTGAAGCTGTCAAATGGCCCGAACAAGCACTGGCTTATTTCTGCAAGGTTTTTTTTTTGTTTGTTTGTTTTTTAATTACTCAGTAAATGGTTTTGGAATTAAAGCTGGAAGACTGTCTTTCAGTCTGGTTGAAACTTGCAATTAGAAACTATCGTTAGTCTTATCCCGTGGGAATAAAAATAAAGAAAGAAAACCACACTCGCAGTTTTGTTGAGTGGTGCAACCAAAACCACCTCCTACTCAACATCTCCAAGACCGAGAAAGTGGTAGTGGACTTCAGGAGGAATCGGAGGAGATGTATACCAATCACCATCCAGGGTGAGGAGGTGGAGATTGTGGACTCCTACAAGTAAGTACCTTAGGGTCCACATTAACAATGAACTGGACTGGACAGACAACACGGATGCCCTCTACAGGAAGGTTCAGAGCAAAATGTTCTTCCTGAGGAGACCGAGGTCGTTTGGTGTCTGCAGCGGGCTCCTCAAGACCTTCTATCAGTCTATGGTAGCCAGCGCACTCTTTTTCGCTATAGTGTGCTGGTGGGGCAGTGCCAGGACTGGTGAGGTCAACAGGCTCAACAAGGTGGTGAGGAAAGCCTGCTCAGTGGTGGCACTGAACCTGGACCGTCTTGAATCGGTGGCAGTGGGGAGGGTGAAGGACAAACTGGGAGCTATCCTGGACAATCCTTCCCACCCTCAGCACAACAAGCTGTGGCTGATGGGCAGCTCATTCAGCCAACGGCTCATCCCAACCCGGTGCAGAACTGAATGCTTCAGACGCTCCTTTGTGCCCACGGCCATCAGACTGCATAACAGCAGTCTGGACGGCACACGACTCCGACTGGTTGGAGGTGCATCTGTGCTACCACTACCTCACTACCACACTCTCTCACACCTGTCGTGCCCTAACCCTTTTGTCTATCCTTATCCCTATTGATATCACTCCATTGCACGCTGTTAATCGTTGTCATTGTTTCACTGTCGTTATCACTCTGTCTTTATCCTCGTTCCTGTTGTTGTCGCTTTTGGTTGTCTATTCTCTCCCTTGCTGTTCATTTATTTATTTTTTATTTATTTACTTTTTTTTTGTTTGACTGTCTTTTAAATGTCTCTCTTATTTGTATTCATACTAACATTTATTGATATTGATATTGTTATTGTTGCGCTACTGCGACAAAAGAATTTCCCCTATCGGGATCAATAAAGTATTATCTTATCTTACTTTATCTTTAAATCATCCTTTGCTTCTGATCTTTTTACTGCTCTCTGACAAACCTGATTGAGTTTAGCAATTGAGCTAAACTGTATGCAGTTTTAGTCACCATCCGATCTAACCTGTGCTCATAACTGCATAAGAATCAAGCCTATTATCTTACTTGAAGTTGAAAAAAAAAAACTATTCAAAAGACATCAAGAGTCCAACAGACCAATTAATGACAACTAACAAAGCTGCTAGGCTAGTTAACATTCACAATAATATTCACAAATCTTTTGTTTTGTTTTTTTTTTAAGTTTGACCTCCTTTCTAACTGGGCAGAACACTTTCCAACAGGTGTTTTTTGTGGAGTCAGTATGTGACGACCCTGAGGTCATCGCTGCAAATATTCTGGTAGGATCTCGTGAGGGTGGGAAAAAAAAACATAACCTATTAATATTCACATTTTGCACTGTGTTAAACTTCCTTGGCACGGACGACTGTTTTAAATACTGATGACAGGAGGTGAAAGTGTCGAGTCCTGACTACCCTGAGAGGCACCGGGAGAGAGTAATGGATGATTTCCTCAAACGGATTGAGTGCTACAAGGTCACATACCAACCTTTAGATCCCGACGATTATGACAAGTAAGACAAATGTCCCTGCTCGTCTGTATGGATATTAGCCTGAAACACTCTTCTTTATTATATTTATCTATTAATATTTCATTTGCTATTACTTTTTTGTTTTCTAAAGTTGTTGATTGTTAATTTCCCCTCTTAAGGATCTAACACTGTAGTAGACGTACTGAAATTAAACACTAGATGGTGACAGTAGACAACTATCTGAGCCACCTGTGTGATCCATGTGTATTTGCAGGGAACTTTCTTTCATTAAGGTGATAAATGTGGGTCGACGTTTTTTGGTGAACCGGGTTCAAGACTACATCCAAAGTAAGATTGTCTATTACCTCATGAACATCCATGTGCACTCGCACTCCATCTACCTATGTCGGCACGGAGAGAGCAACCACAATGTAGAAGGCCGCATTGGGGGTGACTCGGAGCTCTCACCTCACGGGAAACAGGTATGAAAGCCTGGGATCCCTTTTAGGATCCTCGTTTTATCAACCTTAAACTTAGTAGAAATGCCTGACTGCATGAGTGATTGGACAGTGGAAGGTCTTTCTCTGTCTCTCCAGTTCGCCAATGCACTGCATGATTTCATCGAGGAACACAACTTGTCAGATCTGAAGGTCTGGACGAGCCAGTTGAGGAGAACCATCCAGACAGCAGAAGAGCTGGGAGTTCCTTATGAACAGTGGAAAATACTCAACGAAATCGATGCTGTCAGTAACCCCCAAGCTCCCCATTTTTCAGCTACTCAATGGTAGAAATCAGTTCATCTCACATATGAAAAAAAACAGTTTCAAAATATATATATATATTTGAGCAATACTCAACAGATTTGTTGACCATTTTGCATGTCTGAAATACTTTTATGACAATCACTTGTACCGTCATGGTCCCCACATCCTTGAAATCCTGGAAAATGATGGACTTAATCTCCAGTCATGAAAAAGCTTTGAATGCGATAGAGAAACCTGAACATTTTTCTTTCCGCTTGGAAAATTTATGTTGTCCTTTCAGAACTCCTAAAAACAAATAAGGTTGCCTTCTGGCAGAGGCAAAGTCAGGTTATTTATGCTTTTAACACTAATATATATGTACTCTATTTTTTTATATATATAAAGAAAGTTTGTATAATCTTAATCGACAGGATCCTAGGTACAAAAAAAACGTACACGGGAAAAGTCAATAGCTACAGCCTCGATCACGACTGATCTCCTCTCCAAATGAACAAGCATTTGTTTTTTAAACTGAAAATGTGTTTGACATGGAGTGTGATTCCTGACTGTTCTCCGTGTGCATCTTAATGAGACCTCTGACACAAGCCACGCCTCCAACCTTACATTTCTCTCGAATTGTTCGATCTTTCAGCTATTCAGCACCAATTGATTGCCAACATCAGGGGTTCTCTGCTGCAGCAGGTCATTGTACAACATCTTTACTTCCATCTTCCCTCTCCAGCTTCCACTGAGTCATTTTAATGGCCTCATTTGTTGACGCTCTTGATTCTGCCTGGCGTTTGGTTAGATTTTGAGAATCACAGTATGACAATAAGTACATTTTAGCAGCACGATCCAAATAGTTCTATTTTGATAACTCATTTGTATTTTTGATATTAGAATGATCATGTAATTCATCTTAAGAGTCGTCAAGTCTGTGGAGGTTCTCATTCACCCGGGTCATGGTCAATTCTTGTTGAAATCTTCTTTTCGTAGCATCTGGACTTGATTTTCTTCCCTTGAAGATGTTTCACCTCTCATCTGAGAGGCTTCTTCAGTTCAGTTCACTTCCTCAAATAGTGTTGTATATGTATGTTCGAGATGATTTGGGGATGGAAATTTATGATTTTTCATTCGTACCAGGGTGTGTGTGAAGAGATGACCTATGACATGATCCAGAGGACATTCCCAGAGGAATTTGCTTTAAGGGACCAGGACAAGTATCACTATCGCTACCCAGGAGGAGAGGTGACTGGACCCAAAACAACCGATCGGAATCATGATTATCATGAGCAGACTGTACTGTATTTCTGCATGCCAGGTATGGATCGTTCCAGCTTAAATACTGTGTGTTTGTTTGTTTCCCAGTCCTACCAAGATCTGGTTCAGCGACTGGAACCGGTCATCATGGAGTTGGAGAGGCAGGGAAATGTTCTTGTCATCTGCCACCAGGCTGTGATGCGCTGCCTTCTCGCTTACTTTCTGGACAAAGGAGCAGGTAGTGAAACTGAAATATATAGACTTCTACTGTGCACACTGCTATTGGGTTGATTGATGATGATACTGGTGTCAGAGAGGCAAACACTTTAGAGTTATATGATTTGTTAAAATGTTGCTTATCAACAAGCAATTTCGCCTTTCTGATATATTAGTGTTTGTTACACATCAATTCACAATTGTTTCGAGTAAACTAATGAATGTACCAGACACAGCACATGCACATCACACCCTATTCTTCTATGTCTCACAGATGATCTTCCTTACATGAAATGTCCACTCCATACAGTCCTTAAACTCACCCCTGTGGCGTATGGTAGGCTCTCATTATCGTAGTTAGAAAATGTACCCCACCCTGTAATGTTCCTTTAGATTTTTTCTGTCTTTTTTCGGTCTAGGTTGCAAAGTGGAGATGTTTTATCTTAATGTGGAGGCAGTTAACACACATCGAGACCGGCCTCTTGTAAGTTGCTTGAAGTGTGTTCCAAAAACAAGCAAAAAAAAACAAACGATCGTGTCACAGTAATGTGCATTTCGCATTGCTCAACAAAATCCTAAAGACTGATTGAATGGGCAAAATACAAAGCACATGGACAGAGTGTAACACAGAAATAAACACATATCAGCTGGCAAATCTTAACGTCAAATCATCACTCACTTGTGTGCCAATTGAAGGAATTGGCTTGTAAAATTGTCAATTGCTTGTAAGGGTGTAACAACACTGTCGCTGCACTGCACTGCGATTTTAAAAATGTGATTATCTGCCAGCTAAGAAGCTGACAATGTATCGCAATGTTAAGTTCAAGAAAGCAAGTGACAGAGAATTGTACAGTAATTTACTAGATATTGCCTACGGGAATAAACCAGATGTTGATGGTAAATTAGAATGAAAAAACAATGATCTGGTATTGATCCATAGGTTTAGTGGATGGATTAGAAGGGAGTGGGTTACAACAGATTTTCTTTTCCTTTTTTCAAAAACAGACAGGGCCTGAAGTTATGGATCAAATTCTGTTTTTTTTTTTTTCCACTTTTTTTGGTTACAAATTTTTTCTCAAAAGAGGCTCTTTCATCGTTTACTCTACCGTTGTATGTGAGGCTTTTCCCTTCTCGGCTCCTTCTGCTGTTTCCCGGTTCTTGTATCATCCTCTATATCCTAAACTTTAAGTTTCTCACTAAGCTTCACTTGTGCGCTACTGACCATTTAGCAAACTCTTATTTTGGTAATTTTAGATCAACTGCAGCCCTGGCTGATCATGCTCGCTTGCTTGGCAATCTAATAACAATAATGGCTCTATTTCGTGATTTTATGCTGACACGTACAGTTTGCACTTTGAAAGACAATTTTTTGCTGTTTTTTTTTTAGCAGTTAGACACATGAAACCTCCAAATCCTATTTCTAGAGAAGCCTTAAGGGGACTTTATTCAAGTGATGTTGTAAAATTATGGCGTCAATTTATAGCTGGAGACCCATGTCGGTGAGAAGACTGACAGCTTCAAAGTTCATGTCAAAAGTTCATGCACCATAACAATAAAATATTTTCAATGTAATATCAAATTCTCTTTTTATCATCAGTTAGGCAAAAGAACTGAAGATTGAGTTATAAAAAATATTTCACTTTCCAATGTGTTAATTTTTGGAAAGTAAATATCGTGGGCTGTTTAAAGTGGTGTTTCCTTTTAAACTTTGCCTTAAAAAATGCTTGAATACAGTTGAAATTATTATATTTGGCTTTAATTTGATATTTTCCAATCTATAATATCAAATTAATATCTTAGATATGGCAAACGGTACATATTAATTTAAATATGGTCATTGAAATTGGATTTTGCAGCTTCATTCCAAATATCTTTCTTAAATAATGCCTATGTAAATTAACGTGACCTTTGAATGGCATTATAATTTTCAAGTTTTCATTATCATTTCAATGAAATTCCCTTTCGGCTTCCGTATCCTCCTGTAAAGGAGTTTACTGTGTTAATTGGAGCAGTTTGTTTTTCTGCTGTCCCGCATAATCAGGGCTGTCATCAGTTGTGTGTGGTGGAACAGTTGAAAGAGACTTTTGTTTCCGTAATCCGCTACTGTGGATCCTTATTGCCTTACTTTTCTTGGCTGTATCTGGTCAAGTGTCCCAGCTGTTAATGTGCACCCCCATTTTTCCTTAACACTTATTCTCCTACCAGGGTAAAATCCCGAAGGACTCTACTCTCATACTGCGGCGGAATAGTTACACTCCCTTGTCCAGTCACGACCAGGTCAAGCGTCCCAGGCTCTACAGTGCAGGCAACCAGCCCTGGCTACCTCTTGCCCCAACCCCATCGGCTCTGATGCCAGAGGGACGGCAAAGCGAAGTTAGTGACAGTTACAGGCTCCCTTTTTTCAGTCACCATCAGCTGTGATCGGTCACCTCCTGCCTACAATTACTACAATCACCTAGTCCCCCTCCCCCCAGGTGTCTCTCACCTCAGTCTGCAGGATTTAGTGTGTTTGTCGAAAAAACGTACGTGGAATCCATCTCTCTCTCTCCCTCTCTCTCTCTCTACCAGGGCATCACTTGAGTCTTGCATGGCAAAAATGTTTGTCTTGCATGTCTTCTGCTTCACCACAGGGCTGTCTCTAGCTTGAATATGCAGAACAGCATGCCAAATCTTAAGCTCCTTTTGAGTTCACCACATAAACTCCAAAGATATATTTATTTTGCAGTCACACTGGGCAGATAGGGTACATGGCATCATCTAACCACACACATGAATATGAAACAAACTTAGCGTGATGGATCTGTTTCATACATTTACATCCAGGAAACAATTTGTTTCTCCTGAACATTATACAGTCTGTCACCCACAAAGGAAAGTTAGATTTTTTTTTTTTCTTTTAAAAATTTGTTTTTTGCCAAAGGGAAAAAAAAAAACACGGTGATGAAAGAAACTTTTGGTAATTATGTTGGATTTCTTTAAGGCTACTTGGTTCTCAATTCTTTTGTTAATCGCCCATGAAAGTACGTAAAAAGAAACTATATTTTAGGGTTTTTTTTAGCTCAGGTGATTTTATTTTTTTAATGCACATCTCTTTCTATGATTTTTTCTATTTTCTTGGTGAAAACTATTTAAATCTCAAAAAATTATTGACTCAATCCAGTCCCGCAAACTATTAAAAACACTAGTAAAAAATGCCAACTATAAGTTATCACAGACTAAAATGGATTACCAGGTAAAAGAATAACCCTAAACTAATATTACAAAAAATGTCCAACACACAACTAATGTGTCTTGAGATTCCACTTAAAATCTGGAGAATCAAAATTTACCTGGAAGAATTTCTGCTTGCGGGGATAGAACATAGGTTCATGATGCACTTTTGTGAGCAAACATTGATATTACAACAACAAACAAAACTCGTCAGTGAAAAACTATATGTTGGTTCTCAATTACTTCTTTTCCTATGTAATAACAAAACGAAGGTAAAAAATCCAGTCTCACCTGTCATTTGTCTGTTATACTAAAAAAATAACTTGTTTCCAAAATTTGTGTTACAACAGTCGGTCCCTGAATATTGGCTTTTAGGCCTAAAATAGGGGAATTTCTAAACATGCATATTCATACTTGTACATCTTGTGTGTTTGTTGGCCTTGCCATGTGGGTGTCGTGCTTCAGTCCCTCTCCACATTTCTATCTTTCTCCCTTTCTCTTAACTTGTCTTACAGCCTCGCATAGGAAGCGGTTGTCTGTGAGTATTTTGCATCACATGTAGTCAGCCATTCATACTTGTCCCCACGATATAATCTCATTTCACGTTATCCCGTGTGGCTAAGATATCACCATGATGTATTTTGTAGCTCTGTGTCTATGGCTCTCTCTAAACTGCAATCTGTTTTGCACGATGACATTACACAGTGACTAGCAGCCCAGTTATATCTTTGTTGTTAAGAACTCTTTTACAACACTATATTTACTCTAGAAATTAAGTGAGAAGCTGTTCACTTATCAAACACTCTTCAGCACTGAATTTCTTGTCATCACCAAAAATTAAGTATCCAGGACTGTAATTCAGAGCTAATTATACATGGGGTTAGAATGTGATTAATAATAAATCGCTCTTTAAAGACGATTCAACACTAATGTCACTGTGTGTTTCACAAAAATGACCTAATTTTTCAAATAGGATCTTTAAGACCCTTGAGCGACTTTGAATCTATTAGCATCCTTGAAAAGGGCTTACTGCTGTAAGGCATTAATTAATTTGACATGTCTCTTTCTTGAAGGAATACCTGTGTGAAGGAATCGACTTTGAAAGCCCAGAAGAAACTAGTGGCTGTGTCCGCTTCTGAGTTCGGATGAATACCCTCTCTTTGGCACTAATGAAATGTATTTTGGGTTTTATCTGATGACGAGTTATTAATGTGTGTCTAATGTAAGAGAAGATAAGGTCAAAGGAATGCTTACGCACCAGGTAATTTTCTGTTGTATTTATCACCATCTCTCTGCGAGTCTCTGCATGCTTGGGCTAAATACAAATCTTCTCATCAGCCAACAGAATGGACAGACTTTGCCATCTTGCAGCATATTGTCACAACATAGTGGAAATGCCCTAGTACAGTTTTGTAAATTGACCTGAATGTATTTAGAATAAAACTGGATTATTGTGATAAATTCTTTTTTTCTCAGTATGAAGTAAGAGCTAGTCTATTAAAAAACTATTTTTGCAATAGATAGCTATTATTCTCCTAGGGGACCTCCTGCACATATAATTGATATCCTTATGCTATCATTTCAATGGCTCAAATATGGCAGAATGTGCAACCTGTAAATGGCTGAGGAATAGTTATGTTCAGATTCGCAGAGAACTTTGGAAATGCACTTGGTTAAAAAAAAATCATTCATTTTGCTGGACATTTTGTCAACTGAAAACTCATTAGAAAAGCAATAGCAACAAAAAGCCTTTTCAAAAGCTGCTGCAAGTATATCTGATATGTTCAAATAGTGTTCTTTGTAAAGCGAACATTTTATGCTTTTATATAGAAGTTGAAAATGACTAGAAATTACAAAACTTTATGTAAAATAGTTCAGCCAAGAGTTTTGTTTTTCATAAATCATGAGCCGTTTGTGACGCACAAGGTTGTTTTATTTCACAGGTAGTGAAGATCATGTTGTGAAAACTGTCTCGACTGTTTTGTCAATGTTCAAAAAACCTACCTATGGCTTTTTAGCAGACAATAAAGGTGTATTTTGAAGCAATTATGCTTTATATGATTTTTTATACCAGCACACAGCATATTTACCAATATGGTAGGTAAAGAATCTTGATTCTGTTGTATAATTCTATCTGATCAAGTGAGGCAAAGCAATATATGAACTATATAACAGAGATTGGATCTTGTATGACAAATCTTCTTTTCCTTTTGGCTTTTCCCTTCAGGGGTCGCCACAGCGAATCAACCCTTCTCCATCTAACTGTATCCTCTGTATCCTTCTCTTTCACACCAACTAACTTCATATCCTCTCTCACTGGATCCATAAATCTTCTCTTCAGTCTTCCTCTAAACCTCCTGCCTGGCAGCTCCAATTCAAGCATCCATCTACCGATATATTCACTATCTCCTCTGTACATTACCAAACTATCTCAGTCTGGCTTCTCTGACCTTCTCTCCCAAATATCTAACATATGTTGTCCCTCTGATGGACTCATTCCTGATCCTATTCATCCTCGTCACTCACAAAGAAAACCTCAATATCTTCATCTCTGCGAACTCCAGCTCTGTCTCCTGTCTTTTTGTCATTGTCACGGTCTCCAAACCATACAGCATCGCTGGTCTCACCACTGTCTTGAACATCTGTCCTTTCATTCTGGATGACTTTCTTCCATTACAATGTACCCCTGACACTTTTCTCCACCCATTCCAACCTGCTTGAACCCGTGTCTTCACCTTTTTTTCCACACTCTCCGTTGTTCTGGACTGTTGACCCTACGTACTTGAAATCCTCCAATTTCGTGATCTCCACTCCCTGTAGCCTCACCGTTCCACCCGGGTTCCTCTCATTCACTCACATATATTCTGTCGTACTGCGACAAACCTTCATTCCTCTCCTTTCCAGAGCATACCTCCACCTCTCAAGATTTTCCTCAACCTGTTCCCTGCTCTCACTACAGATAACCATGTCATCTGCAAACATCATGGTCCATGGAGATTCCTGTCTAACCTCATCTGTCAGCCTGTCCATCACCACTGCAAACAAGAAGGGGCTCAGAGCTGATCCCTGATGAAGTCCCACCTCCATCTTGAACTTCTCTGCTACGCCTACAGCACACCTCACCACTGTCTCACAGCCAGCATACATGTCCTGCAGCAGTCTAACATACTTCTCTGCCACTCCAGACTTCCTCATACAATATGAGTTCCTCTCTCAGCACCCTGTCGTATCCTTTTTCTAGGTCTACAAAAGCGTAATGAAGCTCCTTCTGACCTTCTCTGTACTTCTCTATTAAAATTCACAAAGCAAACACTGCATCTGTGATACTCTTTCTAGGCATGAAGCTGTACTGCTAAACACAAATGCTGACTTCTACTCTCAGTTTATTTTCCACTACTCTTTCCCATAACTTCATTTTATGGCGCATCAACTTTAGTTATCGTAATTCTGCACATCCCCTATATTCTTGAAAATGTGCACCATCACACTTCTCCATTCCTCAGGCATTTTCTCACTCTCTAGGATCCTGTTGAATAATATAGCCAGACACTCGACAGCTACCTCTCCTACACACTTCCATACCTCCACAGGTATATCGTCAGGACCAACTGCCTTTCTATTCTTCATCTTCAATGCCTTACTCACCTCACTTTTACTAATCTTTGCTACTTTGTGGTCCACAATAGTTCCCTCTTCTACCCTTCCTTCTCTTTCATTTTCCTCATTCATCAGCTCTTCAAAGTACTTTCCATCTTCCCATCACTCTTTTAGCATCTGTAAATACATTTCCCTCTCTATCCTTAATCACTCGGACCTGCTGTGCATCCTTTCCATCTCTATCTCTCTGTTTTCCCAACCTGTATAAATCATTCTCTCCCTCCTCACTGTCCAACCAAGCATTAAAGTCATCGTACACCCTTTGTTTTGCCTTTGCTACCTCTATCTTTACTTTACGCTGCATCTCCCTGTACTCCTGTCTGTTCCCTTCAGTCCCCTCAGTGTCCCATTTCTAGTTTGCTAATCGCTTTCTCTGTATATGCTCCTGCACTTCCTCTTTCCACCACCTCTCCTTATCTACTTTCCTTCCAGACGACAAGCCAAGTACTCTCCTACCTGTCTCCTTGATCACAGTAGCTGTAGTTGTCAAGTCATCTGGAAGTTGACCATGACCCCCCCAGAGCCTTTCTCAACTCCTCCCCGAAAACCATACAACACTCCTCCCTTTTCAGCTTCCACCACTGCCTTTGTCCTCTTCATCTTCCTTGTCACAAGAGTCATCCTACAAACCACCATCCTATGCTGTCTGGCTACACTCTCACCTACCACTACTTTGCAGTCACTGATCTCTTTCAGATTACCTCGTCTATACAAGATGTAGTCTACCTGCGTGCTCCTAACTCTGTTCATATAAGTTACCCTATGTCCCTGTCTTTTCTGGAAAAAGGTATTCACTACAGCTGTTTCCATACTTTTTGCAAAGTCTATCACCATTTGTCCCTCTGCGTTCCTATCCTGGATACCAAACCTGCCCATCACTTCTTCATCACCTCTATTGCCTGCGCCAACACGTCCATTGAAGTCTTCACCAATTGCCACTCTCTCATATCTGGGGATTTTCTGCATCACTTCATCTAACTAATTCCAGAACTTCTCTTTCTCCTCTAACTCACATCCCACCTCTGGGGCATAGCCACTAACAACATTAAGCATCACACGTTCAATTTCCAGTTTCAGACTCATTAGACTTAGTGAAATCCTTTTCACCTCAAGAACATCCCTGACAAACTCCTCCCTCAAGATAACTCCTACTCCATTTCTCTTCCTGACAGTACCATGATAGTACAACTTAAAACCTGCTCCTAAGCTTCTAGCCTTACTACCTTTCCACCCGGTCGCCTGGAAACACAGTATATCCACCTTCGTTCTCCGCATCATGTCAACCAACTCTCTACCTTTTCCTGTCATCTTCCCAATATTCAAAGTCCCTACTCTCAGTCCCCGGGCCTCGACCGATCCGGTATGAAATTCTTAGGTTAGACTCGCATATTTGGTTTTGGCAAAAGTTTTATGCCGGATGCCCTTCCTGATGCAACCCTCTGCATTTATCCAGGCTTGGGACTGGCTCAGGGAGACACTGGCCTGTGCCCCCCCCCCCCCCCCCCCCCCCCCCCCCCGCGCCGGGCTCTCGCCGCACCTTCACCCGCCCTTCCCCGCCATCACCCGCCCGCCCCCCCCCCCACCTACACACAACAAAACCACAACATGCGACACTTCCTTCACCACGGCC
>CAAKHD010034678.1:60174-84629 GCA_901007705.1 Fistularia tabacaria | reverse complement strand
CCCGGGGGGCCCTCTGCCCTGGCCCCCCCCCCCCCCCCTTCCTGAGGCTGCATTGGACCTTGTATGGCAAATGATTTACATAAATAGAGTTAGAGGAGGGTAAATGTCAATTGTAGGCAGAGTGATTATTCTTTTCTTTCAACCAAACCTCAGGGTTGCAAACAACCCTGCACGCACATTATGGCTAAAGGCTTCCTCTCACCCTATTAGAGAACTTACGGTAAAAGCCGAGGTCCAGCCAGAGTGCGTCATGACGTCACACAAACGTGGTGCCGAATCACACATCGCTCACTGGATGGTTATTGTTTAAGGCAGGGTACCGCAGGTAAGAAAAGAATTATAGTCCGCTCTCATTTTATTACTTAGAGTCTGTTGTTTTTAAGTTTGTTTCTCTTGATAACGGAATTTTCAGGGCAGGAAAACACTTGGGAACAGTGTCCACTTAACGCTAAGTTAATGTGTAGGTTAGCATGCTAACATTGACCGTACAATTGACACCGTTAACCCTGTTAGCTTAGGAATTTTGTCTTAGAAAATACGCGAGCAATAAAGTTTTTCAAAGTATTCCAAGCTTAAATGTCAGCGAAGCTTTAACTTTCTGTGACAGCACATATAAAGGTTGTTGTCAGAACTGTGTAGGTAGTTAAAGTGTTCTTAACTCGTCAGCGTCCGCGCGAATAGACCAAACAAAGAATAGTAACACAAAGCAATGTTGCTGTCAGGTGTTTTACTCTTGTTCCGCTGTTCATCAGCACTTTGATTATTACCCTGGATTGTGCTAGTTCAATGGTAGTGCCTTAGCATGTTGTGAAGATATCCGACATTTAAATGTTCAGCCCACAATTGTAAATAACAAGTAAGTAATGTTAGATCGCTGACTTTCTTATCGAGGGGAAGCTGACTCATCTCGACGGAAACGTCGACGATTACGGTTCGCCAGCTAGACCATCAGACAAAAGCACTGGTGGTGAATCTCACCTTGTCTGTTTACAAGTTGTTAATGTTTCCCCGCGTTACTGCTATTTACTGATAAATAGTTACTCGACACGGAGTCATCAACTAAGTTCTTTCTGACTGCGTGAGACACAAAGTTTAAAGGCAATGAAATTCATTTTTGCGGTTTATTTTTTCAACTTGTCGTTCTGCTTTTTTGTCGCTAACTACTTTATCACCAGGTCTCTAAAAATATCAGCATTCTGTCTTCATTAATTGGATATTTTTGTAAGCAAATTTCTTAGTAAAGTATTCATAATGTTGATACTAGCCTTCTTAAACTTTTAGTTAAAAAATGCAGAAAAAGACAAGTTAAATAAATAAAAGAATCACCTATTAATCAGCAAGAACGTCCATAAGTTGCCCAAAAAAGGAAATAGATTTTGGGGAGGGAGCACATTGTTTCAATTGGTGAAGAAAAAATAAAGCCAGAAAATTTCAATAAAAGGACATCTTTCAAGAAGTTCCCACTTCATTCTGTCATATAAGTTTTCTAATTAAATGTACTTGCATTTTTTTTTTGCTACCTGTGTAATGAAAATAATCAATACAACTTTTAATGTGCTAATATCATCAATAAAGCATTCCAATGACACTCACCTAGATGCTCCCAAACAGAGATAAATTCTTGTATATGATTTGAATTGCTGAAAACAAAAGGTCTGATTTTCCCTTGATGCTGGTCAAAGGTCATTCGTGTGAGACCAGAGAAACATGCCACATCAGCTAAGTCAATCACGAGCAAGTGTTTTTTGGGACTAATAGCAGTATACCGCTGCCTGATATCTATGATGCAATCCAAGACAGCCTGGCCTGCAGCTGAATGATCAAACCTGCAGGCAGCTTTCCTGGACATCATTTTAGGGTCTGTAATCCACTGAGTCTTTTTAAAGTCCGTTAACTGTCATGCCAAAACATAGATGAAACATCACAGATTAACTTGACAGCCCACGACTTCCACAGTCAACCCCCTCTCAGCTAAGATATCAGATTGGCACATAGCACCACAGACTTTCTGTTTGTTTCGTTTGGTTGTGTTTTTTTAAGACATGCGATATCCAAAGAAATCGTTCCAGGTACTTCAATTCTTTTGTTTGATATAGCTGGTTAAGATATTTGATTTTACTTGCAGGCAGGATGTTGCGGCTTCGGTGTAAGACCAAGAATGGAAGCCACATAATGCATGGCTTAACACATCAATCGTGTGTCCAAGAGTTAAAGACGAAGGTGGAGGAACTGACTGGTATCCCCTGTGACGTGCAGAAAATTATGGTTGGTTATCCTCCGTCCAGCCTGGATCTCCGGAACGGAGATGCTCACCTCAAGGATTATCCTATCAAATCAGGTATTTTAAAAATTGACTGTTATGGAGATGTTTTAAACCAAATCTAGAATTAATGTTATAATATAACCTATGGATTCCACTATGTTTTTTTTTGACTTTTTACATAGCAAGCATTTCACGAGTTACAGTAAGAACTGAGCTTTATAGATTGTATATATTAAACGGTGTTTTTTGAAGTTGACTACCATAACATCCATAATAGAATATCACAGTCAGAAGCTTGATATATGTTGATTAATTGACTGGCCTCATTTAAATATTTTTGACATTTTAGATGTATGCTAAACATATAGTTAACTGTATAGTCGATGGCTTTAGGGAAAAAAGAAAGAGAAATCCTTACAGCCTTCTTTTGTGATTCTCCGAAGGAGATACACTCATTGTCGAGGAAGAAAAAAATAAGCCAAAGCCTCATGATCAACCCACTGTGACCAAAACACCACTCCTAGAAGCCTTTCCTGTCCTGGCACGCCGTGTGGTCCCAGCTGACAACTCCTGCCTCTTCACCAGTGTGTATTATGTGGTGGAAGGGGGCGTGTATGACCCCGCTTGCGCTCCTGAGATGCGAGGGCTCATCGCTCAGATTGTGTCAAGTGACCCCATGTCATACTCTGAGGCGGTCCTTGGAAAGACAAATGAGGAATATTGTACATGGATACGACGCAACGACACCTGGGGCGGTGCCATTGAGGTATCCATCCTGTCTAAGTTCTACCAGTGTGAGATCTGTGTGGTCGACACTCAGACAGTGAGAGTGGATCGGTTCGGGGAGGACGCCGGCTACCATAAGCGCGTGCTGCTGATCTACGATGGCATTCACTATGATCCGCTGCAGAAAGAGACCCCTGGCTCTGATGCCCCACCACAGACTATCTTCTCTACTACGGATGATGTCATTCTGGCTCAGGCCCTGGAGTTGGCAGATGAGGCTCGTCGCAAGCGGCAGTTTACGGACGTTAACCGCTTTGCGCTGCGCTGCATGGTGTGCCAGATGGGCCTGGTGGGACAAAAGGAGGCTAGGGATCATGCCAAGGAGACAGGCCACACCAACTTTGGCGAAGTCTGAAAGTTACATCAATATTTTCCCTCACACAAAAACAACAACCAACCCTGTTCCCAATCTTTGGCACCTGTGTTGGTCCGTTCGTTTGCGTGATCTCTACCTCACATTGTCCAGAGACATCAACACTAGAATCTGCACAGTGTGTGAAGCCTCTAACCTTTTCAGTATTACTTTAACTAGGAAAATGCTACTGCAGTGGTCCGATGTCCTTAACCTGTTGCGCTAGTCTATCAGGGATGGTTTTAGTTTGACCCATGCATTTTAGAAAAAAAAATTTGGTGAAAACTCTCAAGCACAGAAGCTGAAATTTGTTTAAGGTTACATGATTCACTTCATACCGCAATGAATGACACACTGTGGTGCCTCATCCTACATGGTTACAAACTAATGCCTGGACCTCACTGCCTGTTTAAAATACAGAACGCCCTCTCATATTAATAGATTGCAGCAGCTTCTCGTGTAAAGATTATTGAGTGTCACCTACTTTTTCCATGAGATGCAATTCCGAACAAACAATCACATTGAACTGTCATCTGTCACGTCTCCACCTGATATGAAAAAGTGTATTTCTAAAAAATGAAAATGAATGGCAGTATTTTCCCAGTGGTCTTTTACATCAGGTAAGTTTTTGAAACACCACCATGTTCTGTTTACAGCCATCAACCTTCAGGTCACCATTTATTACAAAATAGGAGGAGATGGTGAGAGATTTATAAATGATGACTATGCTGAAACCACTGCAGTACGGCAAAGAAGAGGCAGTGTGTCTCACATGCGAAGTAGGGCTGGGCAATATGGGGATAATGAATTTGACAATATTAAGGCTGTTTTTCAATACTGTTAATCTCATGATAACTACGAATGTAGTGTGTTTATAGAGCAAAGTCTGACACAAAAAACTTTGAAATTACCTTTGAAATATAATCTCATTTATTGGAAACAGGAAAAATGTTTTGATCATATTAATCCAGTTTGGCTATAATAGTTAACTCACTTGATGATTGTTCAGTAGATTTCCACTAATTTGATGTCATTTCTTAGCTACTTTTGTGTAATTTTGTGCTGTTTTTTCAAGCAATTTCCTTGCAAATGTATCCCATATCCCACAATAAACAAACAAAGGGAATTCACAAGGTCAACTTTAAAATTATTCAACACACTTGATTGGTTTTAGAAAAAAAAAAAATCAATGATTGGAAGATGATTCATTATTAAATGAACATCCGTGTATTGCCCAGTCCTTTATTTAAAGCAATGTGTTTATTTTTCATATCCCAGCAAAATAACTTGTTTTATTTTATTTTTTGACTGCAAATGAAATGCAGAAACTTAGTTTCAAAGTAAAGGTAAGTAATGGTGTGAGGCTTTTCGAATATAGTGTAATCTGTTTCAGCTTTATTATATATTGCAAATAGCTTTTGGGGATTTAAATACTAATAACTATTTTCTGAAAGAAGGATGTGAGGTATAACAGTTCTCTGGCTCTGTGAGGAGTTTCAACAACCACTGACACTATTAACTGTTCACTGTTGTCTTAAACACAGCCCACTGTGTTTGACTGTTACCCATTCTGTTTTGTTTTTTTTTTGGTTATTTTTGTTTGCTTGGCTGTTTTTTTGTTTGTTTATTTGTTTAGAGCTGAGACATTTCAAAAACCACCCCAGAACAGAAAAAAACACCACCAACGATAAAGTCAGGTCATTTTTAAATATCAGAACAGTTCAAGTTCAGCACAAAGGTGCCATGATGAATTAATCTATACAATCATGCTGTTTTTGACTCTCTTTGAATATACTGAAAAATTAAATCTTAGATAGAAATTGTGCATCATGAGATACAATATTAATCACAAATTATAAGTCAAAATGAGCTTAATTATTTTTATGGATGTTGCAACAGGACTCCTTTTTCTTCTTTTTAAGACAAGAAATGGAAAATAATGGTGCTTGAAACATTGATACTTTCACAAGTGTTAGTTTTTTCATGTGTTTTTTTTAGTTTTTGTCAATGTTTGTATGGAGTTTTAAAATGCCACCATGCTGTGAGGATTTTGTTTCATTTAGTATTGTTGTATTTCAGAAAACGGAGAATAGAAGGAGTAGAAGTTGCAAATTAGTAAGGCACGTTTCAGGAGACACATCCTGCTTACTTGACGCATCAGGTTTATTCTCTACATTATGTGCTTTGCTCACCAAAAGTAACTGTTTATGATCATCATTTGATTTTACCTCACATTGGTGTCCTGTTATTAATTAGTCATGGTGTTTTATTGTTTAGCTGCTTCATTTACATTATTGTGCGAGCTGTCATGAAATAATCACTGTGTTCCACCATGATTCACACAATGGAACTTGTTCTCACTTTAAAAGCTAAAGTCAGGCAACATTGATTTGGTAATTTCTTTTTCCAACTCACTGTAGTTCATCAGAATGTTTTTGATTATTGTTAGCTCAAATATAAGCTCAAACAAGTGAATCTAATGAAGATCATGAAGATAATTATTTTCTCTTCACTGCCTCACCTACTGAGCCTGTGTTTTGTACTTCTGATGGCAACATTACTAATAAGCTGGCAAGATTCTTTTTTAGGGGGTGGACTTGAGTTTATTTTCTTTGCATGTTTTGATATTGTCCTTTTTTTTGTCTTTGTAAAATGTTACATTTCAATGACAACCCCCACCCCACCCCCCGCCCCAAATTTTCTTTTTCTGTCTTGGGGATTTTTTTAGCAGTGATCATGGACGAATCAGCTTGACATGGCTTCATCGTGTTTTGTATTTACCATGGTTCTCATGAATCTCAGAAACAATAACATGAATGTTAAACGTAAAGCACTACCGAATAACTGGATTTACTTGATATTTTTCAGTGTTGTGTCACAATTAAAAGCTTTGGCAAGCAGTGTTTTGTCGGAGTTTGTCACTTTCCATTGATGACTGTTTTTACTTAATACGTAATGTATGAACAATTTGGCAGCTCAATGCAGATGATAAATATTGCAGTTGCAAAATATATTAGTCCATATTAATTAGAGATAGATATTGATATGATAGACAGATATTTTATCTTGGGGTTTTTTTATTGAAAATTTTAATACATCAGATTTCTACAGCCAAACATATTTTTTGCTTTGTTTTTGGCAAGTCTTGGCTAATGTTGTACTTGTTGCAAAAGAATAGCTTGACAAGTCGGAGACAGTACCTACATGTCAGCAATAATTTAAAAAAAACCAGCATCAGAATACTTAAAAAACTTGCAAGTAATATAAACCAACTAAAAATTGCTTAAAAATTAATGTACAACTTCCCTGGCATGAAAAATGTGTGTGTGTCCATCTATCTATTGATAACTTAAAACACAACATCTGGAAATCAGTAAGAAATTAGTTGATATAAAGCAAAAGAAATGCTAAATGCCTCTTATATTTGAAATAAAAAACACTGAGAAAGCAGTTAATGGTGTGTGAGACAGCACCAGAAAAACATTGCTTAAAAAAGATTCTGAATTTTATTCTGCAGGGCGTTACTTTGAATGGGCTGTACAGATTATTGATATTGAAAACGTCTTGTGAATATTGTTAACAGCATGAAATAGTCATTGATTTAATACAAAACAAATACAAAAAATTTTTTAGACAAGATTCAAAGGATCAGTTGGATAACATGTCTCTATATACAGCTTAGTTAATCCTTTACAATACCAAACAATCCATGACCAGTGGAAATAAACTGGGCCTCTCGTGTTATTACAGTGAGATTACACTACCAAGAGTTATTTCAAGGCACATAGACTGTCGAATTTAGATCTTAATTGGATCTAAGAACTATTCACTCACTGTGTGAGCATCTGTAGTTGCAGTAATTCAACCAGCATTTAACAAGAGATGTTTGGTCCCATGTGAAAACAATAAAACAACAAATTGAATTAAACAATGAGTAATAGGAGATAAATGTTCAGAAGACTTCATTCACGCATTTCACATTATTATAGTTATAGACAGACCTTACAATTAAACGATTCTTTCGTTACTTAAAGGTTTTTTTTGGGTTACCTGTCAGATTATCCCTTACAAATGTAGACGAGCTCCTCCGAAGTAGTGGAAAGCGTTACATAAATAAATCATATTTTTTTAATTTTATCTATCTAGATCTCAATTTTACTTTCAGGTCATTACTGGCAGTAAACATCTGTAACAATGAATCCCCATAAATTATCTAGTGGCCGTAATTCGATTTCCCCCTGGCCTGCGGAGGTTTCTGTCGGGGGGAGCGGCGACATGCTGCCGTATCACGATACCGTCTCTCATTAGCAGATTACCCCTTGCTTCTATGGCAACGGGGGGGCTCGCGCGTCTTAGAGAGGCACTGCCGCAATGCGATTGGCTGAGAGCTTAGCTTGACAAAGTCTCTCCGGTAGCGCTAATCACTCTGCGTCTTCCTTCACCCGCGGCGGAAGATGGGCGACTGGTGAACCGGACGCTCGGACAGGTAAAGTTAAAAGCAAACGGAAGGGTTTATGGGAGCATCTGAAGTCACTCTAAGTTGTTTTTCAAAACCCCGAAAAGCAGACAGGGACGTTCGTGTCATTTTGTGTGAATCGTTGGCTTACAACGGTTAACGGTTGAGCCGCTTCTAGTGCGCTGCTGCTCACGTCAGCAGCTACGCGGTGTAAACACAACCATGCGCCTTTCATTGTGCTGTACTTTATTAAGTTAGAAACTTTAAAACAACAAATTCCTCCCTCATCGTGAATAGTATAGAATCTATCTATTTATCTATCTATCACTATCTATAGATATCGGTCTTTTGATTAATTACATTGATGACTCAGGACTAAGAAGACTCGGATGTTTCTTATCGCATTATTAGCATGAAGAGAAACTCCAGTTGTATATAAAGCAGCCCGGAGTGTTATTTGAATATTCGTCTCTGCTGATAAAACACACAGTTTACGAGAAGCTAAGGCGTTTCGGATAGAACAAATTCCAGTTATTATTGTATGTTTGTTTATTATTATTGTATTATTTCATGTTTGTATTTTTTTTTCTCACAACAGAATTGTCGATTCGGTTTGCAAAGTTTATAGATATAGAAAGTTGCATTGATAACACCAAAAATCATACGTATCAATAGTACTCCGAGGGTAAATGAATTATTCAATGAAAAATTAGTACAGTGGTTGAACTGCAGCAAGTACAATTCCCAGGAACCGTCTCACAGTTTTACCATGTAATCATTGTAATAGTTAGTTAACAGACTAGTTTTTTGAAATCTTTTAAGACCAAACCCGAAACTTCACAAAGCTATGTGATTAATGGATGCTCGACCTATTTCATCGAAGAGCAGGGAATGCAAATAAAAATGAATAAAAACCAGAGAAGCGAAGGTGATGATTCATCCAAATTGCTCAACACTTTTATAGTCTCATGTCCAGAGGACTTATGCAAACTTTATTTCCTCAAACAAAACTATAAAGCTGCTTTGTTACTGGAACAGAGAGTCTGACATGGATATTAAAAGTTGTCAGATGTCGTTCAGCAGAAAAATCTGTTGGAGTTAATGACCAACCACAGTCTTTGTCTCAGCTCTTTCTCTGACTGGCTATATCAAACGTAGCATTGAGAACATGTCAGTCAGAAACTGTTGAGGTTTTGCCTTGTCGACTGTCTCCACAGTGGCTGCCAAGATGTCAGAAACTAAAATAAAATGAGAAAAATCAATAAATCTAAATACATAAAACTTTCAAAGCTCAAACGTTAACCTAAAAGTAGTAGGAGAAAAGGCTACCGATTTTTTTAGTGCCTTTTTTGTTCCCTGTATTAATTATAGTCTGTTCATTTTGTGTTGCTTATTGTTATTATTTATCACAGCAATTAAACAGCTATTTCTGAAATGATTTTACAGAATGTTACAAATAGAAAGACACCAAGTCCTTCTGGTGTTGTTACTTTCCATTCAAACCTTTCAACTGTGGTCTTTCTTTACAAGAGAAAATTCACTCAATTAAAATGTTTTATTACGGCAGTTACAGTGGATAATTTGTTTTACACTCTGCCTGTTTGAAACTGATCCTTCCGAGGACGATTAGGGGGCTTGTGACCTGTAATCTGACTCACATGCAATAAGAGGACTAGTTATATATCTCAGCTATGATAGCAGGCTGTTTACTCCACATATGGGAAGAGACCACTGCAAGTGACTAAGATGAGACTAGACCATATACTGTTTTTGAAAAACTTAATACAGATGAGTTTCACTTACTTTACATTATAAATAGCCAATGATGAGGTAGGGCCAGAGAGTATATCACTCTATATCAAATATAATTGAGGGCCACTCTCAATATCCAAAACTGTTGACTTTTTCCAGACACAAGGCAGCGTCTGGTAAAAAATGAAGAAAATATTGTGAATAAACTGCCATTCAGTTGCAATAAAAAGAAAGAAGAAACACCAAAACTTTGCCAAAACATGATTAAGCTTGTTTTTCTTACACTGAAAATAAGCAACAAAGAAACAAAAACCAGCAGGATATTTGGGAAAAGTCTACAAAAATTATTGAAATCTTTAGGAATAAGTTGCTTGGTAATTCTAAGACAATTTCCAGGAAAGAGTCAGAAAAGGAAAAAAAAAAAAAAGGAAGGCTCAAAATGTTTGTAGCTTAATTTGATCACACCATCCTCTTCAGTGAGAACCCCATGTCAGATGCTCAAATTCTATATTATTTTCACATAGGGGTTAGTGGGGTTTCGCTCTGTCTGCTGGTTTAACTTCAGCACTAATTTCTCCCTCACATTCCTGTCCCTTTTCACAGAGTGAAACACATCATTTTAACCACTAGCAACGGACAAGATCGACTTGAAGATGCCTAAAAGCGACACCTGGCCAGGTGGCATCGGACTGGAGACTATGACAGGGGTGGACAGTGCTGGCAGCTGTGACAGCGTTGTCAGCAACAATTCTGCTTTTGTAAGCAAGTGACCTAAATTGTGACTTGTTAATGTGTGTAATGTTTTTTAGGGACATTTGCAATGGGATTATTTGCCTATTTATGAAGAAACATATGCAATTCCAGAGTGATGACAGCTTGGAGTACTTGTCTGCCGAAGAGAAGGCCTGCCTCATGTTTCTGGAGGAGACTCTTGAATCGCTGGACACTGAAGACGACAGCGGGCTTTCCACCGATGAACCAGATCAACTGCCCAGCCCTGTCAGCCTCGCAACCAGACTGGCGGACCTGTCAGCCTCCATGAGCAGAAGCATGCTCAATGGTTAGTTAATCTGTGGGGAGAGGTTCCAGTATTAGACACAAACTACTCATTAAACTGTTCTCCCTGTTAAAGCTTTTAAAGTCTTTTCTTTTTAATGGCTGAGACAAGCATCACTAAGTTATGTAGGCATGTTGTTCTTGAAGCATCTTACAATGGACACTTATTCCTGCTGACTTTGACTCAGTTAAGCTACTTGAGATGGCTCTGTCTTCTCAACGATCTCTCGTGGGGTGTGGGTAAGGGGGTCCTCCAGGAGTGTTTCCTCGAAGAGAAAACAAACATGTTCAAGTGTTGTTATTGTGTCTTTTGTATTCTTTCACCTACGATACAATTGACAACTTTCTGTAATTAACTATTTTCTAGGCAGTGCTTCAGAGGTTATCATAACACATTCTGTTCCATCCTCGATTAATACAGGCTTGAAGAAGTATTGGGAAACCTTCAGTGCTTATTTAATTCCATTGCTTCAGAAATGTGTAGAAAAATGAGAATTAGTGAATTCCTATCTGGGATGCACTCTACTGAGCAGAACAATGAGTTGTTAGACATCCTAGTTTTGAGTTACAGTGAATGGGTCTTGGTGGGCCCGTATTTGTAACCAAAACTGATTGTTGTAAATATAGGATGGGTACACAACATTGATTTGTACAAACCTTGGTTTAGGTTTGAATTAGTCTTTCCGAGTTACCTAGAAACCATGAAGAAAATTAGCCGCCAGTTATAAGAAAATACTTATCTCAGGTCTATTTAAAATTTAAATAAACTGCTGTTTAATATTAAACGTGTGCTTCTTTTTCTTATAGGTTCCCAAAACCACAACCCACTAGAACGCTTCAAAGACAGTGCTGACAGCAAACTTGTGCAGAGCTACCTGGTTCCTACACCTTTTGTTCTGGCGAGCAGCTCCAACACCAAACTCTCTGTTTCTCCAGACAACAAGCGTAATCCCACACCTTCAAGCCACGCACCGGGCCCCCAGGAAAACCAGAAACCTGTGGCTCCATCACTACCTTTGGACATTGAAGTTGTGATCCCTCCTCCAACCACTCCTAGAGACGTGTCAGTGAAGATGGCGGAGGGTCCTTTACCCCGAGGACCACTGTCTTACGACGCTCTGGTTTACCTGCGGAGAAGTGCCTCCGCAAAGAGGACCCCCTTATGTCCTACAGTAGATCACACGATAGACTCAGTCCAGTACCCTCCAGTTATGATGGAGGCTCCAGCCATCGGACACCTGTCCAGGCCCCAAAGATCTCATTCAGAGGACTCCAGGGTGAGAGTGACACCTCCAGCTGTTGCTCCCAAACCCAAAAAGATTCCATCCTCTTTATCTGCTAAGGTACAAAACAAAGCAGCCCCGACCTCAACCTTTTCAAACAGTGTCAAGAATGCAACAGATCCTAACGTGGTCAGACTAGAAGCGTTGCAGAAGCTGGGTCTCCTCAAAGACGAAGAACCAGGGGGCCCTCAATTGCCCTCTAAACCTCACCCATGTCAGGATCCAACTGACAGCAGATTCAAAAATGGCCAATGTGACATTTTCCCATCAAGCAAACCCTCATCGTATTTCTCTAAAGTGCCCATGGAAAGAAAGACTCGGCTGCAGAGCAGCGCTAGTTTCCACCACTCCTCCGGGCCGGAGCTACTGTCCACATCATGTCCCAGTCAAATTGGTCTTCAGCGGTCCACCACCTTGGAGCACCTACAAAATGAACCACGACATGTCACATCAGCTCGCCCGGTAAAACCAGTACCGTCAGCTCAACCTGTGGCCCCCAAACCCTCAAACTGTGTGGGATACACTGTAATGATGGTGCCTGGAATGGGAGCAGATCGGAAGGAGGCTCTAAGAAAGCTAGGGCTTCTGAAGGACAATTAAACAACTGAGACCTCCTCAGTAAATGCAGTGCTGAAGCTTCAGCAGCAGCACCAGCGGCTTAGAGAGAGTTAGAGCATTAGGAGGAAACTTGGCACTGGGCAACAAAGCAGAAGGAGGGGATGATCAAGGAGAACTTAAAGGGCAGCCTCTGTACTCGT
The DNA here is from genome assembly GCA_901007705.1 of Fistularia tabacaria. Taxonomy (NCBI): domain Eukaryota; kingdom Metazoa; phylum Chordata; class Actinopteri; order Syngnathiformes; family Fistulariidae; genus Fistularia; species Fistularia tabacaria. The sequence goes on along the minus strand of CAAKHD010034678.1, from coordinate 71,923 downwards.
GTTTATTCTGCTGTTTGATTTCAATGTGTCTTAAATCTGCACCTTGCTCTACGATTAGCCGCCCATTCCAGAACAGACAATGTTTGTAGCTAACCATTGGTTCCTTTGAATGTCCATCAAGACCCCAGGTGGCTTCCTGCTTACTTCACCAGTTGATGCAGTGGATTTTGACCATGTTTCACTCTGTTTCTTGTGAATCTCCACATTTCTTCCTGTTTCTTAGTTCACATATGTGCCTGTATTTGGATTGGATTATTCCCCGAAAGCAAAGCCTGGTGACCAAATAAACACTTAAATGTAAAGCTCAGTTGTGAAGTGATTTTTTTTAGTTTTTCTCGCTTCAAAAGCCATGAGTACAACAATACTGTTATCATCCCAAGGATCAATAGCTTGTCCATTAGTTGATAACATTGTATAGATTCAAAGATTTTTTTGAAAACAAGTATCAACATGGTCTCGTTGAAACACCGGAATGGTTTGTCTGATTTTCATGTGTTTTTTACTCGCTCTTACCAACCACTGAACTACAATAAAAAGTCAAAGTTTTATAGGCTGTATAGTTTTGATTTATCCTAACACTTAAAATTTAAACTAGTATTTCATCACTTCTACCAACCACAGATATGTTTTATGTTAGAACTCAAGCAACATCTTGGTTTTCATTTCTTCACAGGTAAATTCTTACTAATTCTTGCTAATTTCTTGTTTTTTTTTTTGTAATTTCTCAGTTAATTTGCTTTTGCTATTTAGATCAGTGTTCCACATAGGGTCATTTCTGTTAATCCTGCTGGTCAAACCTGTATGTTTTGTGATGATCTGATCATTTCTTTTGGCTTTTTGAAAACCTTTATTATGTCTTGCAAAGTTCAGCATTTTTATTTTTTCCTTTCATTTTAACCTCTGCCTCTCCCGGCCGGTCTGATTCAGCTGCTGCTACATGTGACACCAAGCAGCTTGTTACCAGACTGCCTTTGACTTTCGCAGTGTATCAGACCATCCTAGGGTCTGAGAGGCACAAAGCCAGCCTTTATATGAGTCCAGTCTCCGTCCAGTAAACCTAGCTTCTCCCTGCAGCCCCTGTGGCTTCCAGTCAAACGTCTCATCTTACATGGCTCTCAGCAACACTTGGCTACTCCTCCATTATCCGATTATCTTCAGCCGAGATCTGTGTGAACTCAGCAGATGGAAGCTCTTCTCTCTTTTCCCCGGATCCCTTTGCATGTGTGACTTTAATTCCTCCCGCTAACTTTTACAAGTACTTTTACTTCTTATGTAACAGCGAAGAAGCCGGTGAATAAGTGTATGGCTGATTGTTCAGAGAACCGCCTACAGGCAGTCACCTTGTGCAGTTTTATCTCTCCTCCAAGCTTGTAGACCACGATCTGTAACATCTACGTGTGCACAAAGCCAAATAAATGGTGTCAAATTTTGAATTTGACACAGTTCCCTGCCGCTCAAACAATGGATGAACAAATCAGACCATCAGCAAAGCGAGACATGTGACACTCAGGCAGAAAACGAAGCTGCGGAGTATTGAATTTATACACACATTCATGACTTTGCCCTAAGTCAAGCCCTGAGTCTCTGACAAAAAAAAAAAGAAAATGTAAATAGCCAAAGCAAGTCATAAAACATAGAGAAGTTAATATTTAACAGCATCTATTGTGCTTACCCGGACTTTATAGCAGATTTATCTTAAATGGGTCAATGCACTTATGAAACCTTTTGATATTTAATTCATAGCTTTGTTTTTGTTGTATTTTGTCGTGGGTAAGATGTTGACCTCAGAGGTCACATGTAACAAGAGAGCACAAACTGCAGAAGTAGCTCGGTGCTGCCATGACAACAGGCCCCCCTTGTCGATGACAGCCGTGTTTCCATGACTTTACAAACCAGTCTTGACAGTTTCTGCACTGGAATCTTTATATTACATCATCAGAATATGTTGAACAAATGTTTGCAATACATATGAATAGATTACCTTATTTAGCAGGAAAGAAGTCCCAACACAACAGCCTCATGCTGCAATTTCCAGCCTAAACAACAAAAATAATTAGTGCTTTTATATTATTGGAATCTGGACTGAATTGTATGCGTGCACAAAATAAAGGGGACAAATCCAATGGTCTGGATGATGTGGCATTATAGTTTCTGACAATTTATCTGTTGTCCAGACAGCTCTCTCTAGAAAAAATGTTATTTGTTGATTTTTGCTAAATTTAGAACTAAATTAGCATGAGACCATCAGAAAATACATTACAATTCATTGCCTTTGAATTTGCAAGGCTTTAGTGAGAAATGACTAGGAAATGAGCATGAATTTATCAGATGATATTTTTTTCTAATCTCATTATTGATATTATATTTAAAATGTCAGATTGGAGATTCCAAGTCGGAAGTGTGTTATCTAAATGCAGCCATCCATCTTGCTAGATGATGCAGTATGAAAGATTGTTGTCCATATCATCACTAACAAAAAGAAATAAAACAGGACTTTTAAGAGGAGTTTTATGAATAATATATCCTTATTTAAACTTTTCAGTATCCAGGGCTATTGGTAACTATTCTTGGGGAGGACGCTCCCCCTGCTGGTTTGTAGTGTCTCCAGTTGGCAGGGTTTGAATTCATTGGGGTAATTGAGGACAGAATGTACTGCGAGCACCTCCATTCATTCACTGCGGTGGAGAGAGAAGAATACAGACTGATCAATCACTGCATCCCCCTCACTATAATTCAGTGTTAGTGGCTGAAAGTGATAGATCTTGCTTTGGATCCCTTTTTAATCTCCTCCTCAGCAGCAGAGCTGATGGGAGTCTGGCCTTAAAGGGACAGCATGGGAAGCTTAAGGCCGCGCATTAGCAGATTTGCACGAAACCACAGTAGGACAGCAGATTTAAATGAAGCATCAATAATAAAATATATTTTTTTCTTTTTAAAGATTGTCTGACTGGGGTAAGAATCACTGGCCTGTGATGTTTCGGTCCAGCTTTAATTCCACCACGTTGTAAAACATGCACTCATGCTGTAAATCTCTCACACTATTGAAACACCTTGCACTCGAGGATCACAACTGGGCTTTAATGTTACCGTGGCAACCTCCACAATACTGTGCTGAAACGTAACTGAATTTGACAAAAAGAAAGACTTCTCATTCTTGTGTCTACAGATTTGATATACACATATAGAAAAGAACACTTTGCCTTCTTTAGAATATCCAGTCTGCCTTTTTAATTTAAATAAATGTTAGTCGAAGGGTGAACAGGCATCTCTCACGCTCTCACACGCACAAAAATGGCACGCAAAGGCAATTCAGGACAGACTTAACCGAATAACTAAATAATTTTTCTGAATATAAATACTTGCATCTTGGTGTGAAATTTTATCTACCTCTCTGCTCATTTTGATGTGGATGTTTGGGTGCCAACTATTGTACAGTCAGGTTCTTAATGTAATTGGTCGTTTTTCTTGTCCTGCCCCCCCCCATAAAACCACATTTACCGCCTAAGTTAAAAGCTGCTTCCAACTCTTTGAGAAAATGACAGCATGTCAACATTTTCAGGAAACACTGCAAGGATCTTGGCAGTGCTGGCCAGCAGATGGGGATATAATTACAGCTGTAGTGAATCTCAGTGTGTAAATATTGCCATTGTTCTTTGAAGTGGAGATTTGTTGGTGCTTTAAATGTCACTGGAGCAGATGGAGTACAGACGTAAAACTACAAAAATATTAACTGGCTAATCCAATTCATTTAAGTACTAGGTTTAGTTGTGTAATTGGGTCTGTTTTCAACTTAAAGCTAAATTCAAGCTTGAACCTCTAGTCCAAACACTGAGGTAAAGAGTTGGATTTAATGACCCTGGGAGGAGGTAGTATCTACGTCTCAGGAGCTGTGACATCATTTTCCCAGAAAACTTGGCTTTCTTGCTGGTCTCTGCACACAGCTGTTCCCAGAGAGGAACTGTCTGAGTGTTTGTAATTGCTGATAAGCATCTGAATCCAGATGAACGGTAAAATATATTATTCTAGGAAATAGGTGGTATGGATAAAGAGAAGTTTACAGTGTGGCTATGAATTCATTTCGGGAAAAATTGTAGGTTGTAAAACAGGTAAAACAGTAGGTCTCGTGTGAAAGTTGCTTCTAGTACAGAAAACATGAGACTGATGTCTGACCACAACACATACATTTTAAATAGCCTTGCCCATTTTAAAAATACACAAAAACTGTCATGTGAAAAAAAATGGAATTAGATGAGACAATTAGTTTAAGGCCATAATGTATTTCGCAAATTTGGCAATTGATGACGACAAAAAAATGGTGGCTTTGTCATCAGGTTAAATCAATCAGGAACTGATTTAGCCAACATTCGCGTCTGTCCGAGTCCTAAAAACACTTCTAAGACACCTTAGAGGCACATATGAAAAGTAAAAAATATATATACACACACATACATGTACTAAAAACATGAAAGCAGTAGGTATAAAATATTTAGTATCTGAGCCAAGTAGCCTTGACGCTGACAAAATGACTGGGATGTTACTTTCATCGAGAGCCAACAATTTCGAGGTGCACTGTGTTTTACAAAGCCTAAGCCACCCATTGCACCGCATGTGCTTAGAAAGGTATTACAGCTTATTAGGGTCGGATCAGGCATAAAGAAAAACAAAAACCCTCAGGTATAAGCGGAGCAAATAAAAAAACAAACCAAAAAGAAATCCTCGAAAATGATCAGATTAGAGGCTTGTAAAGTCAAACCCGCCAATTTATGATAATTAAGTGACATATCAATAAGAACAAAGTGAAAGGTTTGCAAGAAAAAAAAAGCTTGTAAAGGAATCACATCAAGTTACTTTTTGATCAATTCAGATCACTGATATTTTCTAAGCATGCAGTATAAGACCAAATTCAATGTAAAAAAAACCAAAATCTTGCTAAAGTGTACCTGTCACTTTATCTGAAAATCAATAGATTTACACTTGATATCTTTCCACCCGTACCCAAGCAACATAATCTTAATTTTCTACCCTACAATGGCCCTAATACGCCCCCGTACCACGTCAATGAAACATGTGCAAAAGGTTAAATACAATTTTTATGAAACTTATTTAGTAACTTATTTTGAGGGGTTGTTGGCAAACAGGAGGTTCCAATTTTAGAACCATTCCTTCAAGCGTGAACTTTTCACTTTGGTTTTGCTCAGACTTTTGTGGGTCTTCACAGGCGACAGTTTGACTGCACTTTCCTCCCATTCATAGCAGTGGTTGACCCGGGCGCAGCTCAGCAGACATGGCAGCTCATCCAGGGTCTCGCTGTAGTGTTCGATCAACTCCCCTATGGAACTGAACTCGGTCTTGCACTTCTGCCACGGGGAACGTAAGAAACAGGGACAGAACTGCGGTGACTTGCATGGTTTCATTTCTGCTCTTTACATCCTTTCGTCTGGATATTGCACATCTGCATTACATAGACTGTGTGCCTGTAATGATTATGTTGTATTATACCTTTTTTTCAGGTTTATGTGTAATATTCTATTTTAACGTTAATCCAATTTTTGGAACATTTAGATTCTGCAGGAATATAGTTTATTTAAATTTGCACATGTTGCACAGCAAACAGGTTTTGCATACATACAGAAATTTATCAATCTAAATATCCAGAATTGTTTGGATTCTAATAGTTAGTTGTTTACCTCCAGCAGGAATTTCCCTTTGCGAGTGTTTTCTATGAGGTGAGTGACAAGGCCAGAGGGGAAGCGAATGATGAGAGAACCACATTTTGGCTTTTTGGGATGAGGGCAGAGAAGGAAGGAGCCCAGAACATCATCTGCAAGCAGGGAATAGCTGCTGTCACTGCAACAGAGAAGAACCTTAGAAAGCACCTGATACAGTTGCATCTCAATAAATCAGAACATCGCCAAAGTTAATTTCAGTAATACTTATCAAAAAGTGATACTCAGTTTTTGATAAACTTTTATAGTTTATAGCCGATGGAAATCCAAAATTCATAATCCAGAAAATTACAGTACTACATATGACTGATAATTTGAGGGTTTCATTAGCTTTAAGCCATATGGAAAAAAAAATTGATCACTCTAAGAGTAATGAAACTGAGTTTCATTTTTTTAACCGAAATACTGAATTGAATGAACATTTTGATAATGCTCTAATTTACTGAAATACACCTGTAAATCAGGGTGTAAGAGTGACACTCACGTCGCGATACCAGCCCAACACCAAACGGCTTGAGCCAGAGCTTCTTCTGTTTCGGCCAGACTTGGAGCACGGGATCTCCTCGCCGGCGCCTTTTCTTGACCCTTTTCTGTTTCAGATAAGAGATAACACTTTGGATTATTTGACATACCAAGTCATTGAGCTGTTCCTCCTACCGGGTTTATTCGGGAAATAAAGTTGAAAAAAAACATATGATCCCCCTACTCAAAAGCTGTTCACCGATAATACTTTGAACTGGAGGTGGGGGATCTGTATGTTTAACAAACAACTAATTTTAACTATGGACTATTGGATTTTTCACTATCCAGGGTGAATTTTCTATTCACATTTAAATGGAAAAATCTCAAGTGAATGATTTTTATTCCATGATTGGGGGAAAAAAAAACAAAAAAAAAACTTGTTCATTTGTATCCAATTAGTAGTTGTTTCATTTAAAACATTTCCAGTTACTTGATTAGTTGTTCTATATAACAACAAGATCGACAAAAACTGCCCACTGGGTTTCACAGCGGTCTGAATCAGTGTTAGTTCCCACTTTTATTGAAAATAATTGAAATAAGTGCCGAAATAAAAACCAAAGTAAGATCTCCATGACGCAAAAATTCCAGAGACCTTTTAGCAGAACAACATCACTGACTGTCCACAAGATGACAAGCAGACATATTTAAAAGAGAGATTGATTTTCTCAATGGAGTTTCCATTACCCACAACAGCAAACGTGGAAGCAGAGAAAAATCCACAGCAAACTACTGAAGAGTTGCTGAAGAAGGAGTGGATCAGGATGTTATTTGTTACCACCACAGGTGATCTAGAATTGGAACAGGCTGGTGACCTCTAACCCAAACTGTGACATTAGGAAAAGACTTCTGGGAATGACAGTAAGATGATACCTGCTCCATCACCGTTTGTAAGGAATCCAGACCCCACAACTGATTGTGACTGACCACCACCCAACACGGAGCGCTGTAGTTACCTAATCAGCTCTTTGACTCTTGAGAGCGCTCTGTGAACACTGGGCCCACCTTGTGCCGTAGTGAGGCGCTCTTGGACGTGACGCTGTTTGAGCGGGGTGAAGGTGAAGGACCGATACGCCCCAGATCGCAGGACTTTGTTTCGGATGGCCTTCTTGCGCACCAGAGAGGGTGAGGAGGTGGGGAACACTTCATCTTGGCTGCTGTTCTGCTCAACAGATGGCGTCTCATTTTTCTACAGGTGAGCAAAAGAAAATGCAATTTTCCATTTCTTCCTGAGTTTAGTTGTTACACTTTTATGTAAACACATCGCTGTAGTAAAATGTGGAAAGTTCAGGCAATAAAAAAATGCTTTTCTCAATGAGATATTGTCCACTGGCTGAGTTTTCGTCAAACATAACTTCAAAGGAGAACCTGCCCTGGCCTGTTAGCTCAGATGCCTGCCTAAGACAACCAGTGAGCGACGTTTTAAATATTGGTTTCTTGATAATTCGCTTAAGAGTCATTAAAGACACCTTCCAACAGCTCCCAAATACTGATAAGTACTGAATGTGACTCCTGCATTCGCCATCTTGTCAAACAATGATGTCAGATAACAACAAGAGTGTTTTCATCAAATCCGATCCAGTTTCCAGACCAACCCACTCGGTGCAGAGATTGCCAACGGGAGCTCAGTAAGCAGAAGCTCGGCCTATAAAAAAAAACAGCTGACTTTATTCGGAGAAACTGGCGACCGATTTGAATAAAATTGGCTACTGTGTCATTTCGGCTCGAAAACATATGGTTTAAATATTTGCTTTTCTTGCTGATTGGATGCCAGTAAGGTTGTATGCATTGCTTCCCTGATAAGTGTTTAACAGTCTGACCGAATTTCAGATTGAATAAGTGTAGGATAATGCAGATATGATTCTACATGAGAAGCTGCACAAGAATGGGTTTCAAGAGGGTGAGAGATGATAACATGTTACGACAACTTGAAAATATTGTGACCTTGCTGGTTCCTGGAAACAAGCCTCGAAAAGGGGCTCTTCTGAAGGACACCAGGGCGCTGACACTGAGCGGGAAGCCATGATTGAGCAGGGAGGGGTTCCGTCGCGGTGCTGACCCTGCAGATTGTTCCTGTGCCTCCTCTGGGTGCCTCTCTAAGTATGACAGCTGGAAACAGCGGCACAGCAGCAGGTTCAAGAACTGGGCCTGATGCAGAGAAAAGACTGCAGGTTACACTTGAACTTACAGGCTCACATCCTTCTCCGCATTGCACCCTGCGTGGCAATTGTTGCTTCACATGCCAAGATATTGATGTTTATCAAATATTAGCAACGATTGTATACAGAGCATTGTTTTTGTATCCAACATTGTGATACTCATATTTTTGAATGATTAGATCGGTGTCTGAAACATGTCTTGCTTAGTGTCAAATGAATCTGCAATAAATAAATGAAAAACAGGGATAAGTTACACTTTAAAATGAACAAAGAAATGTCCTTAATTAGGGAATTAATATATTACAGCCAAATTGCAGTAAATTAACTAAACAAATCTGCAAGAATCTACCATGAAATCAGTGACAAATGACATTGAAACATGAAACAAATTGGTAAGCAAGAACAAAAAACACAAAGGAATTTCTGAAACTTTTATTCAATTAATAGTTAATGAAATCATATGCATGTGATCGTGTACTTTAAGAAGTTTAAATATATATCTTACTGCTCTGGAGTGCCTTGCTTTAAATACGTGGCAGTAGAGCTGGGCATCTGTGCTCCCTGGGTTGTGGGAGACGAAGGCGAACTGTGCGTCAGTGGGCCTGGCGGTGGACAGAGACACTCGGCGCAGAGCGTGAGCCATCAGGAGGGTCTGCCCAACAAGACAGGGGTCACATCAGTGTCACACCCAGCAATGCTTCCAGTGAAGACAACCCATCCTTACCGTCTCATCCTCGTTGTACATTTTCACACCTTTGATGGAGAATTTCAGGGACACGGGCCTCCTTCTCCTGCAGTTCTGGTCAAAGACAATTATCAGCATTTCTGCCAGAAGATTTCAGGAAAAGTCAATGACTAAGGACTCACTGTGAGGGACTTCAGATGTAGATGAAGCTGCTCTATCTGGTCGTCCAGACAGCGGTCATCCACGGGGAAAGAGCCCACATACTTAAGGATAAATTAATGATTTGGTAAAATTTTAAGAAATTCAAGCCGGGGAATATGGGAAAAATATATTTCATGACATGACTTGTTCTGATCTGAAAGTATCAACTACTTAATCGGTTCCCCTCTTTTAAAGGAGTCTTTCCACATCGATTTGGACTAAAAAACAAAAAAAAACCAAAAAAACACACCATCACTTTTCTAAACTTTAAGTATAAAAAGATATATATATATATATATATATATGGGAGCGGCAGGAGGTGGCGAACCTTGAACGGAATGTTCAAGGTTCGATTCCCGCCTCTGCCTAGTGGTTCGAAGTGTTGTTGAGTAAGACACTGAACCCCTGACAAATCTCCTGTTGCTGACAGACGGCAGCCAAGTGCTCATGTTTCAGCCATGATGGGTTTAATGCAGAGAACAAATTTCCCCAAGAGGGATTAATAAAGTATAAATAATTAATAAAACTAAGAATAATCATCAATATACACACACACTTTTTATCTTTCTTGCGGTCTGGTCAAAGATATTTATCTGGCAAGTTTTCGTTAATTCCTTGATGGTTTTCATACAACTTTTCGCTGACTTGAAGAAAATTTCTTACTTGGTTTGAGGCAACCCTTATGTTTTTTCTGGATATTTTTCCTGCTCCACTTACGCCTCAATTGGCTGACTAACTGCCTTTAACCGTGATGTTCTGTCAAGATTTTGACGCTAGTCAAAGTAATTTTCTGAGAAAAAAAAAAAAAAAATCCAACTGTTTAAAAACCCTTACATCTGCAGATCTTGTGACTGTCCCATCCTCTCTGACTGGAGCCTCACCCATGGTGCCTGAGACAGACAGCAGCAGAATGACAGCACCGTGACTCAAAAGGGAAAAGAGAGGGAAGCTTTAAAAAAAAAAGGACAATTAAAACAATTCCATTGTAGAATATTAAATAAAACAAAGGAACGGGAAGAATTCGAACCCGTTTGACTTTATGTGGATCTTTCAGTACAAAAGGAAGAAGGCAGATTTTTCCAGCAGGCCTTGCGGTCTTTCTGGTTTCCAGGTTGAAAAAAAAAAAAAGTGACTATGAACGCAACATGTCAGGCCAGTCAGTGAGTCTGCAGTCTCCGTTTTCACCCCCCCCAACACACACACACACACACACACACACACACACACACACACACACACACACTACATTTTCCGCAGAGTAAGTGAAAGAAGACGATAGTGAAGGTAAAACCACGCGAGTGAACCGAACTTTCGAGGCGTTTCCTCCAGCGGGCTGCCTATGCCTCCAAAGTGAGGTCGGATCAAAGGTGCCAACACGGCGTTTAAACTCACTTTTCGCAGCCGAAGTGCGTCTCGCTGCCTCCGCCAGCACACCGGCACCGTGTCCTCCCCGCACCACGGGCGTCGACACACCGCCGTCCACCCTCTACCTGCCGCCGCTCCGTGACCCAGGTGCGTTATCCCGAGGCGGGGCTCCCGGGTTAAGGAGACCGGAAAGGCGGCGGAAGAGGAGGGGGCGTAAATATTGTGTTTTCCAATAAGGCGAACTGTTCCCAGCCTCCCTCTCTTCCCAAATATCTTCTCATCTCATCACATTCCTGTCGATTGCGCAATTTGCCCCCGTGACGTCACATATTTGGTGTTCCAGGGAACTTTTTAATCCCAATGGTTTCAAGGTTATTTTTTAAAAACCTGTATTTCATTTAAGAATTACATTTTTGCGGACTTCGAAAACCTGGAGCGATTCTTAATTTAAATGAGCACTTTTAGTATCTCAAAAATGAAGATTTACAACTAAGTTGTATGTTTCTTTCGTTTACAGTTATTTCTTTTCTTACATTTTTCTCAATTGTTAATTTTTCATTTACATATTAAATAATTTCTGACCTTTCAGACCAAAGGCCTCCTGCATTTCGATTCCAGCTTTGTCAGCAGGTGATTTTTCACGTTTTCACCTCTCAAAGTTCTTTTCATAATATAACCAACTTAAAACCAACTGGACCTGAATTTCTTCACTTGACGTTTCACCCCTCACCCGAGAGGCTTCTTCACCGACTGCCACAAGATTTTATCATGAATTCACCATGACCTGGATGATTGAGAACCTCCAGACATGAATACAACAAACATTGGTCTGTTTCCCTTCAGGTGTCGCCACAGCGAATCAATCTTCTCCATCTAACCCTATTCTCTGTATCCTCCTCTCTCACACCAACTACCTTCATATCCTTTCTCACTACGTCCATAAATCTTCTCTTTGGTCTTCCTCTAGACCTCCTGCTTGGCATCTCCAATTCCAATTGGTCTGCCCCCCCCCCCCCCCCCCCCCCCCCCCTCCCCCCAATTTAACTCAAATACCCACTCTTATATTTTTTTTTATTCAATTCTTAAACATATCA
>CAAKHD010034678.1:0-60154 GCA_901007705.1 Fistularia tabacaria | reverse complement strand
TATCCTTTTTCCCCCCGTCCATAAATTTTTCTTTTGGGTTTCCCCTTGGCCTCCTCCTTGGGACCTCCACTTTCAAAGGTCTCCCCCCCCCCCCCCCCCCTTATATTGCAATTGATCAAAAATTTCCACCATTTTAAGATTTGAATGGTTTTGCAGACACAATCAACTCAGACTGAACTGATGGCAACTTAAATAACACTTTTAATGGATTCATGATTGTCTGTTATGCAATTTGTGTAATAAGCTATTGGACTCAATATAACGCAAAAAGGTGTATACAAACATAGCCTTTTTATTAATGACCTGGAAAAAAAGCTTAACAACACAGGGAGTACAGGCATGCAGGGTATGTATGATCTATGCTATGAACCTTTGTCTTATTCACGACGCACACTTCTGAGGTTTTCAAACTAAATTACAGCTGTGGAGCAATAAAATCAATTTATATATGCTTTTAAACACACATTTCAAAAGACATATGACTCATTTCAAATGAACATAGTGTTTAATGCTTTGTGAAAGATCAACATGTCAGCTGGAAGCCTAATCTTTTCCGGGGGCAATGTTTTGATTTATAAATTAAAGCAAAAAATGCATTACATGTTGAGAAATACTAAAATAAATTCAGATTCTACTGCATTACAACAAGGTAAAAATATTTCAATTTATCTCAGAACACAGGAGTATACTTTTAAAACCTGGTTTCATATTATAAGTATAATTTTGAGCCCTGTTTAAAAAAGACATTTTCAATTCAACTGAAACTGTGATATCTCACTTCAAATGATGGGTGCTGCCAACACTTACTGAGTGGAAGAGGGGTATAAAAAAAGTCTCTACATGTTTCTAGGTACACTATGTTGGATTTTGCTATTGTTCCCCTAGCTGGCAGTTGGTCTCTCACACACACATGCACGCACGCACGCACGCACCTGTTGAACGGCAACACAGAGACTTTCTATACATGGTGGAAAAAAAAGGGGGGAAACTCGGAAACTCAGACACTTAATGTACAGTGAACTTAACTAGTCGGACAACTGTCTTGTTGTACAAGGGAAATGAAAATAAAGAACAGAATAAAATCTACGGCCCTGTTAAAAAGAGGAAAAATGATGGAGAGAGCACTGGAACGAAGTGACGGACTGCTGCAGAATCAGAGCAGCCCAGTTCATGGAGGCCCTCCTACGCTCAGTTCTTCCCTCTCTTGGACTTCCGGGTCGACTGCTTGCTCGTTCCCTCTTTCTTGTCAGCAGGATCATCGGATGGCAAATCCTTGGCCTCAGGATTCCTCGACCTACCTTTGGCAGCCTTTTCGCCTGCAGGTTCCTCTGCAGACAAATCCTGCTTGGATCGCTTGGGACCCCTCCGTGGTGTCTCGGCCGAAGGCGCTGGCTCCTTCGAGGATGACTCAACAGGCTTGGATCGCACTGACCGGCTCTTTGAAGGCCCCTCTGTTGCTGCAGATTCTTCCTTCTCTGCCGGCTTTTCTTTCTCCGCTGGCTGCTCCTTCTCTGCTGCCTCATTTATCCCCACTGTCTCCTCAATGGATGAATCTTGGGGTGTACGTCGCTTGGACCCCCTTTTGGTCAATTTCTTGACAGCTGGTGTTTTTGGCTTTTTTGCAGGAGCTGCTCTCTTGACCGGTGTGGCTTTAGATGTCGGTGTGGATTTTTTCTTGGAAGCCGTTGGTGTTCTGGCTGTCCTCTTAGCTGAAGAAACCGCTTTCTTTGCTGGGGACCTCTTCGGGAGAGCGAGAGCCCTGCTTCTAGCCTTCGACTGACTGGCACCTTTGGATCTCTTTGCCGGTGGAGGACGACGAGCTTTGCTCGGGGGCCTCTTCTGTGCTTTCCTAAAGACAGTTAAAATGAACAGCTATTATTGGAAATAAAAATAAATTAAATGTAGCACTGTACATAAGATATATTGTACATGCCTTTGAAATCACATGATGGATTTATTGATTATCAGAAATTGGACATAAAATTTAAAACGTGTAGTGATAAAAGCAACAATCAGGCTTCTAAATACCATGATGAGCCAACACTGTCAAAAAGCACAATGACAAATCTGGAAGTAATTTCAGAGTTCGATTATGAAAACCCCAACTGATATTAGCAGGAGTATAAATATTGCAGTATCAATCTGGTGAAAAAGTTAAGAAGATTTGAAACAAATCTTATCTGCACAAAATTATGTCCAACATTAGATTCTCACTTGATTAAATAAGTGCCTCTAAACTAAAAACTACACATTAAAGTATTGATTAAGTACTTATTTTACATTGTTGGGGAAAAAAGTTCCATCCCTTGCAACATAAATGGCACAGAACACTTTGAAGTTCTCAGACTCACCTTCTGCGTGGGGGAGCTTCATCTTCAGATTCTTCTTCTTCAGACTCCTCCTCCTCCTCCTCCTCCTCTTCCTCCTCCTCCTCTGAAGATTCCACTGCCTGCCTCCGCTTGCTTGAAGGGGCTGTGTCTTTCTTTACAGGAGTTTTGAATTTGTCTGGGTACAGGACAGTCGGGCTGGACAGATATAGGGAGAACACAGGGAGAAGATCAGTGGAGGATTTCAAAGCTGCGTGGAAGTCTGCACTTGCACCATCATCATTCAGTAAGTCAATGTTTTAACATACAGAATATCACAATGCTTTCATTACATTTAAAAGAGGAGATTGTTTAATTTGGCCTCTAAGTAAGATAAAAACTGACAAATTAAGTCCAATTACACAGAAGGGAAGTTTTGTGCTCTCACCTGTTGGGCCTGTCTACACAAAGACTGCTTCTGCAGAAACAGTCCCCGTGGAGAAGTGCAGTGGGGGCACAACATAACCATTAAAGCTCAGGAGAGATCCATTTAACTTGGTGAAAATCACTTGCTTTTTTAAAATCAATCTTTTATCTTACACTGACCCTTATCAACTTTGTGCTCTGGAAAACAAATAAAAATAATTTCACAATACTGTAAATAACATTGTTTCTCATTTAAGTGAATGTGTTTCTGAGCAGTGTCCGAAGCATCACAAGTTAGAATCAATCACTAACAGATTTCTTTAATGGAGTCTTCCCTGGACCATTTATTGAAAATTCAGGGTGTAGAATCAAGATGCAGAGAATAAAGTTCAGGTTCCAGTATAAGGAGTAAATCTACATTGCTGAAAGAGCTACCAAACGAGAAGAATGTATGAACAAAACCTCAAACGCAAACAAAAATGAGCAGCAGTTGTGCTGAGTGTTAATGGAGGTAAATAATGGGGACTTGTCTCCACGTACCTGGGGTAGAAGGGGAAAGAGAGCTGATAGGTCCCTGTGAAGCCATGACCGGTGATCTGCTCCATCCAGCCCAGGACCTTACACTTTGTCAGGGTTCTCCGCAGGTTGGCCACTGGAAAAAACAGAACCGGTTTAGGAGCGAGATCCAGGATGTGTGTGAACAATAATCAATCTACAGGACAGGTTTTTAGTTATTCAGCTAAGTACTTAAGACAATTTGTTCCCACTGTCTTTGGGATTCCAGTCCAAAAATTAAGAAGAAAAAAAAGGAAAATTTCCTTATGTTGACCTTAGCTACGTATTTGTCAACTGGCTGCTGAGATCATGTCTTACACAGCAGGTACTCTTTCATGTCCTTGTTGGCGTCGAGCAGGTACTTGCGCAGAGTGGTGGTGCTGCAGGTTTTGGGTTCGTTCATGGCAGTGATGGCAGCAGTGATGGCGTCTTCTAAGGCCCCACCCTTCAGCAGGACCTTGTTTCCTGTGCGCTTTAGCTGTGACACACAGGTGGGCATAAACAGGGATGCAGAGGCATTCAGGAACACAAATAGGCTATTTTTCGTCTATACTGCTTACATGAGGTTCATCAAAAACACTTGTATCTCCCTGAATATGATTGAATATTCCACAGTGTGTACCTGGCAGTTCCACTACTTTTGACTGTTAGGCCATGTCTGGTAATATCTTAAATTGACATTTGAAAGATAATTAACTTTATAAAAATCACAGAAGAATGCAATGAGTTAACGAGGAATCATTTGCATTAAAAGCCCAGAAAACCTAAAAAAGAAAAAAAAAAAAAAAGAAGAAAAAGAAGAATTTTATCAATTTAGCGGGGCTTCTTCAGTCACATAAATATGATTTTATATTGTACATTAAAATGTAACATGATTGTCACAGAATATGTGTATCATGATATTGTTGATGGAGCAGAAAAATGCAATGGTTCTTTATGGTGACTACACATAATTTACAACAATGTAAACCAAGATGGTAACAATTGCAGCAGTAGAATAAAGGGAGCAAGTGAAATGAGGGCCAATCGCAGACAACTACAGAAGGATCAGGGATGGCGTGTGAGCAACGACAATGAAAAGAACTGAGACGCACCTGGAAAGTCCCTGATGCTCCTTTTCCAGTGATTTGCTGCAGTTGGCCCTTCTCTACTGCCTTCACCAGGGCTACTTTCAGGACCTCTGGCCTAAGAAAAAGAGTCATTTTCTATTTAATATACTCTGGTCCAGTGCGTTTGTGACTTATTTATTATCTGGTATCCCAGATACGGACTGTTAAAGACCTGTATTGACCACATAATTAATGTTATTTCCAAGGGACTGGAAACTAATACCAAGATGCTAGGCTAATAAATTAGCCAATACGGTTTCAAAAAATACTGAAAGTAGCCTTTCAACTCCAACAAGGTCACTGATGTCAGAACAGCAGTGGAAATTTGTTAAAGTATAATTCACAGTATGTCATTAACTAAAGATGTTTCTTTCTAACAAGATGCTGATGGTCAGTATAACCATCTTCTTTGCGAGTACTAGATTTAAAAAAGTATTTCTTCTCATAATAGAGCAACTTCAACATGACTACAAATAACCCAACGAAAGCTTAGATGTTACAAAAAGAGCAATTTTACCTTTTTTTTTTGCTACAGTGATTTCGCTATTTTAGTTATGGTTAGTTTACTTCCTGTTGAGATTAAAAAAAACACCCACATACTTTTATCCTGAAGGATTAAAACGGAAGATCTCGAATTTTTCTTCTCACAACACCGAAACTTCTATAATATTATCTAATTTGTAAGGGCCAACATTATAAAATACCAAGTCACATCGATTCTTAAATCCTATTAATCTTCCGTCCTCTTGAGTTTTCTTCCCACCATTGAAATTGGATATTTGAGTCACCTGGTGTCAACATTGAGGCTTGGAAAGTGCTGCTCCAGGTACTTCTTGATCAGGTTGTAGGAGGCCTCTTTGGGCTCACAGAGCCGAGTGAAGATGAGAGGCAGTGCGTCTCCTAGAGACTCCTGCTTCTGTCCTGCATTCTAAACACCACCAAATCCAGAAAAAAAAAACAACAACAACAACAACAACAAAAGATCAGGATGGCAATTATGAAGAAACCTATGTCAGCCTCAGTGGGAAAATACAGGTTTTCCTGGAATTCGTGGAAAGGCTGACCATGTTAAAAATGGTAAAAAAACACCAGTGATTAAAAAAATTGATTTCTGTACTACTTAGTCCTAAACTAATTGAGCACAAAGTGCTAGAACATCTGGACTGGGTGGGTGTAGGCCAATAAGTAGATGTTGCTTTGCACCATTTCAATGGTCTTATATGATCCTAATGAACCAATAATTCAAGAAGCCTTGAATATACCTTTCAGGACTCGATAAACTGCTGAACACAATTGCATCACCTGTGACAAGACACCTGTGTAAACACAGACGCCACACAATAACTGCTTACACGTGAGTAACAGGAAACTTACTCATGGCATTTATCTATGATTTGGAAAAAAGTCAGTGTAAAAAGAGACAAAAATATTACCCGAATGAAGACACTTAAACTTTAACAGAGTTGTTATCTCATTCAGGAGAAGTTGTTTTCTTTCAAAGAACTGCATCTAAAACACAAAAACCATCTACTGGGCAGACAACCATGTCTGAGGGCACTCTATGGTGAGAGCAGATTTTGGTCTGCATAAATGTACACTGACTGCCCCCTGCAGGTCATAAAGTAATCTTGCGAGTGGCTAATCAGGCAGTGAAAGCTTTTTGCACCCCCCCCCCTCCAATAAAAGAAGAGTAAAGCTGAGAATAGTTGTTTTTTTTAAGTCGAACATTTATGAGTTATTTTAATTTTGCCATATTACCTTTTAATCCAACTTTTACCATTTTTTTTGGTTCAGAAAGGATTCCGACTGTCCGAACACTCGAATTATATGAAATGGCATGGAACATTTCCTGCTAAATCCTCCAGCAGTAACTGAATGTATTAAAGTCTAATTATGGCAAACTGAAACAGTTTATAACAAACCTTGGATGCGGGGGGCTGCTTCCCGATGGCGAATGTTCCTGAGAGGCCTTTACCCTTCAGCTGTGAGAGGATGAACATTGTTAATTCCTTTTCTTCACACTTTCTTAACTACATAAGCAATGTCTGTGCTAAAAAAAATATGTGCTCTTCTCATTGACTTGCCCAATCTTTACCTGTTTAATGGTGCCTTTCTCCAAATGTTTTTTCAGCGCTTTCTTGAGGAGAAACTTCTTCTTGTCTAACTCCATCCCAGGGTAATTTTTCACAATATATTTCATGACAGACTGGTACGAAACTCCGGTCCTGTCGTTGCAAGACTAAAAAATGAAACAGAAGTTTTTTGTCCTTGAAATTGGGGAGGGGGGGTAAACAGTTGCTCATTACTGACTGGTCTCAAAATTTTGTACACACCGTAATAGCTTCGATGAGGATATTATCCACTTTGTTTTGAGTGCCTGCATAGTTGGTAACAGGAACCTTTTTGCTGGCAGTGACGCTAGCCCATGCAGGAATTGTCCTTTTCACCTTCTTGACTCTGGTTTTCTTGTACTTGTAGCCATCCTTCAACCTGTTGCCAAAGGGAGCGAGACAGATCAGTGACGTGGTTCTTGTCTTTAGGGAGCGATATTTCACTGTGATGGTTGCCACCCTTATCTTTATCACATTCTCACCTTAGTAGGAGAACATAGCAGTGTGTTGCGCATTGTCCAGCCGCGCAGTCCTTGCATTTGTCACTTTGTCTGTTTGTCACCGATGGGAAAGACAAAATTAAGTTTTAGAACATCTGTCTTAATGACCATCATAGTGACTTGTTAGCTATACTAGTGCAGAGAGGTGTCAGCGCGTGTTCCTCCTTTACTCAGTGCCACGCTGCCTATCTGCTCTCTCAAGGTCTGCGACAACAAAAGAGGTGACCACAGTGACTAAGAACGCAGGATGCTTGTAACTCCACCTGCAGCAGCTGTTCCGACTGTCCCCTAGAGGGTTACTAAGCCGATTTTGGACTAAAAAGCGACGCCAGTCTTTCGCATTAAAAATCCAGTCCCCCTCATGCCTGAATTGAGCAGGCATTTCTTCTGTTAGACATTACACTTGTGTCAATTTTAAGTCTTTACTGGATGAGCCAAACAAAAACCATTTTGAATTCAGAATACAGATACTTCACCCAAAAGGATGAACCAATAATAGGAAATGGACCTAATAATAATAATCTTCAGTTGGAAAAAAACAGCATTTTCAAAGTTGTCTGCTCATTCTATGGCAGACTTATGTTCCCTTTTTACAAGAATGAGCAAATTATTGTTACTTTGGCATCATTTGTTTATCAAATATCAATGACCAAATGAAACGATATACAGAAAAACTCAACTGGGTGAGACACTGCGTGGAGTTACTGCATCCAGCGTTTCTTTAGGACAGCAGTTTTGGCCGTGTAATTGCTTTTCTGATTTCACATTATTTTTTCAAGATTTTGTGAATGCACAGGTCATGGCATAGAAGGGATTTGGGAGTTTTGGAAATGTGTGTTTCAAGATTTCTGAAGAGGGCTAGCGACAGTATGGGCTACCATTCAGACAAGTGGCTGGCGCAATATTGTACCCCTACACTGAATACAAGACATGTTACTACTCCCAGCATCCTCCTGAACTTTGGAGTCTGCGGAGACAGGAGTCCATCCGCCTGACAACTGAGTGGTAATAAATGTGGCTTTGATGGGTCACATCTTTGGAAAATGCAACACTGGGACTACAAGAGGCGCAGCCTGCTATTACCCTGCACAGGCAAGGATAATAGTAACAGATAAAAGTGCTATCAAAGTGAAATATCGCAGTGGTCCTTTAAGTGGCAACTCAACATTCTGGTTGGACTCACTCTTTCTTCTCTGCCTCCTCTCCTGCCTTCTCCACTTCCGCTGGTTCTTCTGCCTTCTCTCCGTTCTCTGTGGGCTCAGTCCCCCCTCCATCCTCGCCCTCGGTTGACTGCGCCTCGGCTGTTGCAGCCGAAGATGCAGCTGGCTCCTCGTTGGCTCGAGGTGACTCCTCTGGGGTGTCTTCAGCCTCTGAAATATAGAGAAAAACGGGAATTTTATCCAATTTACGATCTGTAGCTCTGCATTTTATCAGAAAAGTAGATACTGTTGTAGAAACAAGAGAGGATGTCAAGTGCAGCAAAAACCAAAGGTCACTTAGTGACATTGTCGGAGCACAATTTTGTCTTTAATATTGAATTAAGGGACACTTTTAATTGAGTTTTAACAATTACATAGCTGATGAAAAAGGTATGACTTGGAAAAATGCGGTTTTCCATTTGTTTCGACTAGTTTCCGTACTGCAGTGAACTTCTCAGCCTTGAGGCTGCTGACTGTACTGAGGCTTGTTATCTGATGAGGCACTTCAGGGACATAGTGAGTTTAAAACCACCTCCATACTCATTTATTACATACAAACGCACTCCAGTATGGTTATCCAGCCAGTTTTTAGTTTTAACCAAATTTCCAGCCCTATTTTTTTTTGCAGAATTTCTCTGACCTCTTTTACCATTAAATCAGACATCTACCTGATTTTCATTTCCAACGAAAATGACAGTCTCTGCAGCTGGATGCTACGATTTAAGGATTATTATGTGACAATACTAGCTCTGGCCTGGCACCATTTCAATAAATGGTGTTAAAAAGCAGATTATTTTTAACTGTCTGAATTTTTCTCCAAATGATCAAAACCATTGGGGGTAAAAGTCCATTCTCACTGTGTGTGTGTGTGTGTGTGTGTGTGTGTGTGTGTGACCTAACGCTTCAAATCTACCACATCTCACTTGTGTCTACAGGATTTTCTTGCCAGGGTTGGCCTATAATGGTCATGATGTAACCAATCATGCCAAATATGCCAAGTCAGTCTCTGAAATAATATTTCCAATGAACGCAAATCAGACACTGATTTGGCAACCTAAATTCGATTGGCTGAAAACCCCCAAATCATATTTTAACAAATTAATTTTTTGTCAAAATATTGCAATAGGATTATAAATTGTGGGTGCAGCGTGAGAGATTATAGCTTAGTAGAGCTATTTCTTTGTGGAGAAACATTGTGTCGACAAACTTGTCCTGAACACGTCCCCCAACAGACCCCGTTGTGTGATGGTTTTGTGTCCGTTACAGCGGTGCGTTCACGGGGCTTTAGTTCAAGTGATGGACGACCCCGGCCTCACCTTTCTCTGCTGCAGCGGAGGGGGGCTTCTCCTGAGGTGGAGTCGCTGCTGTTCGGCGTATAGGCATCACACGCGATTCACCTGGACGAAAAGAACCAGAACAAATTTGAAAGCCATGAAAACAAGGCTTCTTTTTCAAGGCCAATGGCGTACGGTTGCGGTTAAAGATGGCGAGACGGCCAAACCCACTTCATTCATCGAGGCCGATTATCATGCAGACGAGGGAAGGGTGCGCTACTATTCACCGAGGCGTCAACCTGAAGACGCTTTAGGCCCTAATGCGTCTTCTGGTTGACGCACCCTTGAAAACACGGCGGTCTTTTCATTTTTCGAGACCGTTTTTTGATGCCAATCAGAATTTTCCGGCATTGTCGCCATTTTGTCAGTCGGTTTACTCAGTGATGGCGTCGCACAAGGCTGATAAAAAAAAAAAAAAAAATCATTTCACTTGCACGGAGTGAAAGCCACTGGCCTGCGACTATTTTCTCAGGACCCTGCAGCAGCACGCTTAACTAGTAACTTTTTACCATGCAAATCTAACTTACCTTGTACTTTACGATGAATAAAAAACGAGACTCCGACGTATATTTCTGCACGATCCTTTATTTCGATTTCTCTGTTTGAGAGCCCCGCCCCGTCAAGATGATGGCTCGATGACGTCACGACGTCGCTACATCGCCGCAATAGTTTAATTTTCGCAATAACGTTTTTGAATTACAAATAATATTTGAAGTCGTCAATGTTGTTTTGTTCTGCTTACTTCAGCTCTGCCGTATCCCAGCCCGTCGGTCTCCTGAGGCATTCACCGTAAAACGGAACGGACTCTCATTAGACTACAAACTTCAAATGTTAGCGGTTTACTGACAGTATCATTGCGTCCGGCCAAATAACGACGCACGCTCCCGTATTCAAGATTCCAGAGCTGACTTAAAAAATGAAAGGTTAGCGCAAGAATTTATGGCAAAGATTCATGGGAATTGTAGTTGTTAAGCGCTGTCAGCTGGCTTCACCTGTTTGAGCGGAATTGATCGTTTCACTTGTTTTCACTTCGCATGGAGTTAAGCTTTACAGGAAATATATAAAGTTGGCGAGTTTGCTATGTTTACAGGGACCGATTAAAGTCACATTGGTAGAGGAAAGCTGACCCTGAAGTTTAGTTTGCAGTTTGGGCAGACCAGAGTTCACAACATAAGAGAACACAGGAAAAAAAAAAAACACCTAAGAGAAAATCAAACGTTTCTGTCAAGTCTAATTTCAATGGTCTGAGAATGTACAACCGACATCAACAGAATACTTTTATAAAAAGAAGAATGTATCAAACACCCAACAAGATCCAGTCAGTCACGTCCGATCTGATGAACATTTGAACTTAGATTGCTGACATTAGTGTGGCCGAATTGTGAAATACTACTCAGCCGGGTCATTTAGAGTAGACACAAGAACAAATCCTTCCCTGTAAAACTCAAGGAAGACCAGCAACATCTAAAAAAAAAAAAAAAAAAAAAAGAAGAAATGTCAGGGTCAAGGCACTGATTTTAACAGGATTTGTGACGCCAAAGGGTCAGCAGAGATACCAGGGGGCTTCAGGATCATTCTGGCGAATGTGTTTTTTGGGTATTTTTCCCCTGGGATGCTAAATTGTGATTTAAGAAAAACAAACAAACAAACAAACATTATACTTTCAGCTCCTAATAACAATCTCATAACACACTTAAGTTAATGTTTTTGATTCCCGTTTGGGATTTAGCCATAGTGATGTCACACAAACACACAGTGACTCAAACTGAGCCAGGGGTACAGCTGTCTGTAAGGGGACATGTGTTGACCTGATGGCAAAAAAAGCCAAACGAAAACAACGACATGCAATTGCCGACCAAGCAACCATTGGTTGTTATACCACGAAGAGCCCACAGAGGCAAAATGGAGATTAAGTATTGCAAAGGAGTCTTTGCTCCCAACCAGTTTTAGTGTTTTGGTGATATAGTAATTTATATACAATGCATAATCAGTAAACAGAAATAGAAGTAGATGCATCTACATGCAGTTTGACAATGCATTGTAAGAAAAGAAAACCGTTTTTGACAATTCAGTCAAATTCAATCAATTTTCCACCAAAGATACCAAGACAGACATGTTATCGGGTAATGTGCTGCCCTCCATCGAGGTGGACAGTTAAACATTAAGTGCTACTTTGGTATTCCCTTTTCTGTTCTCACAGACAGCTATACAAAAATATAAACGCACACACATGCACACACGCAAACTCAGGCGGAACAGCAAGAGTCGATCAACAGACAACAAAATCTATCAGCACACATCTTCAACAACAATCGAGGAATAGAATCACGACAATCAGCATTTTAAATACCTTTTTCGTCTTTAATGTATTTACAAGCTTTAATCTGCTCTGAAGTATTACAAGCATCTGGTGTTCAGCGCCCCTCGCCGTTCACTTTTTAACGTTGCATGTTGCTCATGTCGTTTGAGTGTGTATGCTTTGTTCGTCTGCATCGGACAGTTCTGACTGACTTGCATCACTTCTTGAATGCATACGTCTCCCTCTCACGAGGTGTATGTACATCACATGGAGCAAGCCAAGGCAGGGGGGGGACACTTCCTGGTTATTTAGAGATAACCTTTGACCTCAAACATCATACATAGACAATGTTTAGCGGTTTCTTTGCATCCACTGTTTGCTTTGTCTGCTTCCCCTGCAATTCAAAATAACTTGCTGTACCCTGTTTTTAACCAAACAGTATGGAATCCAGGAAGGCTATTTATTTCACAATTATTATTTTGTTATTATAATTAATTATATTGTTATTTCTGTTGCCGTGTTCTCACTTTCATAATTGCAGTCCTTAAA
Organism: Fistularia tabacaria; assembly: GCA_901007705.1. NCBI lineage: Eukaryota > Metazoa > Chordata > Actinopteri > Syngnathiformes > Fistulariidae > Fistularia > Fistularia tabacaria. Next base: position 47,766 of record CAAKHD010034678.1, on the reverse strand, counting down.
AAAATAATAAATTAAAGAGTCCAGAACCTATGTATCTTTTAAGTCTCTTCTTAAAATGTAACAAAAAAAGCAAGTTAAAATTTAAAACAAAAATATTTTCTATGTATAATACAGGTATTTAGTGCTTTCGCCGTTGGAATCCAAACTCAAAATGGCGGCATGTTTTGGAACCGTACCGCAGAAAAAAATTCCAGCCGTAAACGTGTCGTCCTGCCCACACACCCATTTTGAAGGTTTGTTTGTTCTGCTGTAAGAATGCAGTTCTACTATCGTGTGTCCAAGGTGGTCTCCCTTGTCAATTGTCCTCCGATTCCTCCTCTGCCTCCCGCAGCCAGGTAAAGAAGGCGGTCACAGACTTGAGGGCCACGCCCTTGCCTTGCTGCTCGGCGGGGTCTTTGCTTGTTTCCCACTTGTAAAAAGCGTCCTCTGAGATGACGTCCTCGTCATACAGGCAGTCAAAGAACATCCGGAGGAGGTCTGGCAGACATGAGGGGCAGAGCAGATATTTTTCCATCGCCTTTGGCAAATTTATAAATCACATGATATTAGACTGTACCAATAAGTGTGTCATTACTGAGTAAAAAGTAATATGACTTAATGCTACAGATGTGTGGCAGAAAGTATTTTACAGGGCTATATACTATTGGTTGACTGGCTGCTTATTATGTTCTCATCTGACCACATTTTAACTGGTTGATTCAATAGAAAAAAAGGCATCATCAATAGTTTTCCTGGAACAATCCATTATCCCACCTTTTTCCACTTGGGCACTGAACTAATCCATTATTCCAAAAAGTAATTTTCTGTTGCTGAGTAAAGACACTCTTGACTCTCACCTGCCATCCTGTACTACACTACTGCTCACTCACAACTGACTACAATACAAAAGTGCTAGTACAAACACGGTTTAAATCTCACTATTATGCAACATACACAATATTTGAAATCTATCATGCCGTGGACTTAAAAAACACTGTAGACACGATCATGTAGCATGACAGAATGTGATATTGTAATGTTTAATGGGGGTGTGATGTGTGTGTATTTATTTTTCTCAGCACAATAAAAGATGCAGAAATGCAAATGTCATTGTACTTTCCAAGCAATGACAATAGAGACGTTCATTCATGCACTGTTTCTAATAGATTAATTATGAAAAGATTGTTTGCAAACACCATGGTAATTTCAGTCAAGAAGAAGGGGAAAATAAATATTTCTTGACGGTTAATCGGTCAAACTTACTTGGAGGCTGATCGAGGGCCACGATCAGCGCCTGAAGTGCATAAAGTGCTTGCAGCTGTCGCTCAGTGTCTGAGTTAAGGTACTTGAGTAATACAGGCAACCTCCTCTGGATGATGGCCGTGTCCACTCGACAGTTAGGTTTATCGTCTGATTGAGAAAGCAGTAAGCAAGATGAGTAAGTGTTGAGCTGCTCCACTTGGGTGCAGGCCAAATGAAAATATTGCAATCAGCAGTATGTGTTAACTGAATAGAAAGGTCTCACCTTTCACTGCTGTCTTACACACAGCCGTCATCAGAGCCCTCAGAAAGGGAGAGGAGCTCATCTGAGACTCATCTAGGTTTGCCTGTGGGTGAGGCAGACGTGCGTTCGCAGGAATGCACGCACACACATAATCCAAAAATGTATATTAGATGGGGCAAACAGATCTCTAATGTGATGAAGAACAACACAATAGCATTATTCTGGCTTAAGTAAAGAGCTCCAAAACCTCCCAATTCAACCATGGTTTAAAGGAGCCCTCAGCATAAAGAATCAGCCTCTAATAGCTTATCATCTTTCTCCAACTCCTACTGGGGTCCATTACCCCAGTGTTTCCCAACCACTGTGCCACGGCAGATTAGTGTGCCATGAGAGATCATCAGGTGTGCCGTGGAAAAATGCCCACTTTCATCTAATTTGTCCAAAAATTATTTATTCAACGGAAATGATGTGTCTTTGTATGTCTATCTATGTGGGCAACATGCAGTGGCAGGCAGAACGATGAAAAGTTCTTCCACTAGATGGCAACAGGTAGTGAATTAACCTGTGTATCGATCTACCTGCTGCTGCTCAAAAACAGCAGAGTTGTTAGTGATGCTTCGAGTGAGAGAGTGGCAGTGATACGCCATGGATAAATATTTTAAAAGAAAAAGTACTCAATCAGGACCCAGCTTTGTGTTCAACAAAACAGGGCCAGATTTCACACTGTTTAAGTAAGTTGAGACTACAGTTTCATTCTATTTCATTAAAATGTTTTTTAAATATAAATTTGGTGGTGTGCTATGTGATTTTTCTGATGTAAAATATAGTATGTGCTGTGGCTCAAAAAAGGTTGGGAAAACTGCATTAGCCTCTCAGATGTAGTTGCAGGGGCTGACCACTGGACCGGATATGTAGACAATTATTCTGCTTCAGCCTAGGATTTGGCAGCATTAGAGACTGAGGTACAAAATGCAGCTCCTCCATCGTTGGCAGATGATATTTTAATTTGCATAGACAACAGTATTGCATTAAACTGATTTTAAAACATTTGGCAGCCGCTCCATAATATAAACAATGTGTCTTGCGATACAGTAACTGCTGACAGTGGGCTACATATTCATCAGTCAGAGGATTTTTCCATTTACATTATTATTGTCCCATTTTGAGGTAAACATTATGATTGAATCATGTTTGTGTGCAGCTATCTTTATATTCTTCGTGTGTACTGAAAGCTTGCTAACAGGGAATGGAACAGCAGGGCAGTTCGAGGGGTTATATAAGGGGGAATCAATGCAATGCGTTTTAACTGAAATAAGCAGAGAGAAAAAATATCAGTAGGCCTAGAGACAAATTGCTCTAATTATGAAATGGACTGACATTACCAGACTTTCATCTCAATAGCTGTTTTTTCAGATATTGTTTACAAATAATGTTGTAATGCCCAGTTTTTCAGGTAGTTCGGCACAAGATTAAATAAACAGTAAATAAACAATAAACTCACATTTGACCACATGGGACCATTTTTTGTTGGTTTTACAACAACACGGGCCATTTAGAACAGCCTTTGCAATGCTGATGTAAAATTCTCGAGAACTGACACTGGGCTGAGCAGCCTTCATGTAACAATCTCATGTAATGAAACTATTGTATTTTAGCGTGGGATTCACTGTAGCTGTGGGGGAGAGACAGCATTTGCATTTCATGATTTCTCTTACATGGTCACTGTGGACTGAGGGTTTGACTGTGACAACCATAAACTACCCTTGGAAAGTGTTGTTGCAGCTACTTTTACTGATAGCTGAATCCCACAAGTAATACATCATAAGCAAAGTAAACAGGCCATATAGCAATAAAAATGGCTCAATATGGGCTTTAGAGATTCCTTATTTGTTCAGGGACTCAAAGCCGTAATTATAGCTCATGTACTTAAGTCCTTGCAAGATTTCATATGTCGTACTGATTGACTCAGTACCTCAGGGAAGGTTTATGGAGGACACAACGTAACTTCTCTTCTCTTACCTCCACCCAGTCAAAGATCTGCTCATCACTGGCCATATCCTCTAAGAGGAGCCTCTCCAGCTGGCAACTTAGCTCCTCTGGAGACAAGATCCTTTTGGAAAGACCTGCATCAGGGGAGGAGCCATCCGACAGAATGGACTGGAGCTTCTGTTTTAATGAAGACAAAATACAATCACAAGACAGAGATGATGAAGAAGTGTAGCAGTAAAGGACAAGTTATACTGTTCGAGGGTAGCTGTAGTTTCTGGTCATTTTATTTCATAGGGAACACTGATTGTAACCTGTTGGGAGATGAACCCCTGGATATCCTCTCCTTTTGGCAAGAAGTCAGTCCAGTTGACACCAGATTCCCTCCACAGAGAACCCACAGTTCTATGGCTCTGTTAAGACACAGGAATCACAATTCACTGCTGTGATGTACTTTTTGTACTGTGCTTCATACTGAAGCAACAGGAGGAAATAAAATTGATGAGGAAAGATAAGATTATACTGTTTAAAATGTTTACAGCTGAAAAGTGGAGGCAGATTACTAGATTGCTCTTACTTACCATGTGTTTGCATAGTATGTGCAGTATTTCAGAAATTAAGATACCGGCTGTTCCCGTAGGAAGTAAAGGTTTGCTTAATTCACTGCAAATACAAAGACACAGTCAAGTCAAAACAAATCATCTTTCTTTAAATAGTATAAAACACACAAATGAATGTTCTCAAATGCATTTGATGAAGTATTTTACCTTATAATGGAACATTATGACAAGTTATTTCTTCCTCTTTCTAAAGGACACCCTGAAATCAACTAATCTCCAGCTGTTTAAATTTGGCCCATAGAAAAGCAGTGTTTGTTTCATTAAGCAAAACCTTAAATGGTCCAATAGGTGGCAAACGGAGCAGTTTCTCTTCCCTGTGATCAAACAATATGATCGAACCGAGCGTCAAGTAATGACATTGGACACATCGTACCTAAAGAGCTCTCTCATAGAGAAGCCTCCATCCCTCAGCACAGGGCTGAGCAGCTCAGCCAGGTATAGCCAAATGTGGGGAATGTCAATGGCCATGTCATCTGCCTGCTCCAGCGTGTCTGAAAACCTGGAAAAACATGAACACTTTATTCATGAGGACACAACTTAAGTGTGAAGTGAATGGCTGTATGTTTCTGTATTGCCCGGTGATCAATTCAGGGTATAACCAGCTTCTTGCCCATGGTCAGCTGGAATTGGCTTCAAGCCTTAAAGCCACCCTGAATGCAGGATAAGCCGTGTAGACGAAGAATAAATGAACGAAATACTTGAGTTATATTACTGCTGTGGCTGCATGAAGGGGGAAATGCTTGGCCAACAGAAAAAAAAAATGAGGCAGCTTATGCTACAGATTAAATAAAATCTAGCTTTTCAAAAATCTGTCAATTTGCATCAAGAGTACTATACTGCAACTGTGCTAATTTAAAAAATGAGATTTTTCTTCAAGTAGTTTCTTTTTTTGAATGACACTAGTGCAGATCGGTGGTGCTGTATACAAAAACATTAATAACTGCTCAACAGACATTTCAGGGAGCACTAGAAATAAGATTTTCTTGATTAGTTGTATTCTCTTTAAAAAAAAAAGGAAGAAATTATATTTCTGGTACAGACAAAGAAGAGTGTTTTTTCTGACCCAGATTTGAATACAGGCTGCTGCAGTAAGGTATCATGCTGTACCAGGTGAACAACCGCAGTGCAGCGATAGTAAAATATGATAACACATCACCTCACAAACTGTCTGAGGATACACAGCATACACAAAACCTATTTTTCAAAGATAACATCCTTCAGGTAAATTTTTCCAAAGCCTACATTCAAACTGTTGTCATATGACTATCACCTAGGACTATTTGAGCAAGTGTATTTAACTAACACACAGACAGATACTTAATTACTGTAACTTCCGGACTATAAGCCACTATTTTTTTTCACATGCTATCAACACTGCGGCTAATCTCTGGATTTTTTGGGGCTAACAAGCTTCTGAGGCTGTTCTATCTTGACACTGAAGAAGATGGCTATAACGGCTTAAGTGCGCAGGAGGAAGACGAAGATAGCGACAGTGTTATTTTTAGCTGGTGTGGCTTATATTCAGGTGCGCTCAATAGTTTTGAAAGTACGGTAGATACGCTGGACTTCAGATGCAATACATGAATTAAAATTCTCAGATTATCCCAAAATATATAAAAAAAATTTCAAATTACATATACAGAGGGAACATACTTTTACTTAGTCATATTTTCATTGATACTGATAATTCTTGGACAAAAACAAGTAGCATTAGATATTTTTTACAATGTATTAACACTGTAATTGGTTCTTTGACTTTTCAAAGCTGGAAGCAGATTTCTGTGTGTTTTTAAGCATATAGCAGATACTTAAAGGCAGGGGAGAAATGCTGGTCAGAATCCTTCAATACTGAATTTTTTTGTTCTTAAGTGTCTCTTTAGAGAGATGGGTATAATTAATAAGGTTATTCACTTGGCAACCATTATTGCCATCATGACAGAATACAGCTGCCAAATGTACATACTGGGGATTAATGAAATAAGACAAAGATGACAAGACTTACTAAGAGTAAATCATCATGGGAGGAAGAGTACAGAATGCAGGTGTACTGACCCTTTGTAGAATTGGTGTTTTGGCAGGATTCCCTGCTGCACCAGCTGGAAGAGGAGCTGGCCCATGTGGTCCCGTGTGATCTGACTGCGCTCCAGCGTTGACTCCACCCCAACACGCACAAAGATGTGTAACTGAGGGCCCAAATCAAGCTCGTCCACACACTGGACAGCCTCCTGCAGTACAGTAAGACAAATGATGAAGAAGTTTCTTCAGCTACAAGGATATTGTAAGTTTTTCAGATTGTAAGGACAAAGAGGCAAACTGTGGTTGTGATTTGGGCTACGTAAATAACTTCTTCGCTTGGTAACTAAGGAAAGAAAAATCAACAAAGTTCTTTGCCCCCTGTAACTAAAAAGACATAAATGGTCTGCATGGTCTGATTCAGTGTTACATATGCATTTAGCACTAGATAAGATAATACTTTATTGATCCCCATAGGGGAAATTTGTTAAAAGCTACATATACGAAATGTATGACATTTTCAACGCTTTTAAAAATTCTTCATCTAATCAATAAATCATTCATCTGCAGGAATAATGTGGTTATTTATCAACATTGCTACGAGCACAATTTCTGTACCTTGTAATCGTTTATGTGGAGGAACTCATCGATGATAGACTTAGACTTGCGGCAGATTTCCTCCTCTGAAAGGACACTTCTCTCGGGTGTTGGTGCCACTGACTCAGATTTCACTATGAACATAAAACAACAGTGTCTGCTTGGCAAATCATTTTATTTTCCCTGTTTTTTCTGAATAGTATCCCATATATCACGTTACAGCATTTCTATCAAGGTAGTGGAAAATAATTGTAATAATTTAAAAATAATAACTGATTAAAAATGCCCCCATGTTCCTCACCAGGCTCTTTGATTCTATTACGTTCTGGTTCTGTTTTGTCCTCTGTGACACTCGGTCTTCGGGGCTCAGCTCCCTCTCGCTCTCTGTCTCTCCGAGGCTCCTCCAGGGTTTGGTTCTCCAGCAGTTCCTTTGAACTGTCACCCCGAATAAAAGATCCGTGCCGTGAGGAAGGGGGTGCAGAGATCAGTGGCTTCTCACTGCGCTCTCTCCCCGTAGTGCTACGAGTGCTGGGAGGACAAAGCCCACACAAATACACAAGTCACTGAGTGAGACATAACAAGAATGTATGGCCTCTTACTGAACTGATCAGTGCCAGTACTCATTAGAAAAGTGCCTCTAAATTTCACAAAGAATGTTCGGTAAAAATTGAAATCAAGTCAGATATAAATTAGACCCAGGGTTTCTTTACCCTCCCAGAGTTCTCCTGGAGTCGAAGTCCGTGTTCTGTGGGGGAGTTGTAGAAGGCTGAGGTGGAGGTGGAGGTGCAGACTGCAGTGCAGAAAAACGGTTCAGGCTGCTGCCTGTGCGTGATAATTCTGTGGTAGAAAAATAATTTACTACAGATAGGAAAGACAAAAACTACAGGCAAATGCATGGGACAAACTGTGAATAAGTAGAGATTAAATCACATATATCTACAGATTGAGAGCCAAAACAACCTGGGTGTCAGAATGAATCTATTGCTTGATTGCATGATTTGTTTCTTATGGCATGGATTTTGTCAATTTGATAAACAAAGTCCCAATAGTTTTGAAAAATTTCCAGGATAATTTTTGGAGACAATATGAGGCATATGAAAGATGTTTCTTTCTATGTATTCATTGAGAGGAGGTCTGTCTTCATGGATCATCTTTAATCATCGAGTATTCAATTAATTACTACATTAATTACATACCTTTTCGTCATTAAAGAGTAATAGGGAATGTGACAGTTGATCCCAGAAAAAAGATTTGAGATGTAGATAGTTCACAATCACTATAAAAGTAAACATCCTGGCTTTCTTCTCATCTCCTTTGTGTTTCCTGACTAAAATACCCGTCAACTATTTAAGGTTTTTCAGGTTTCCTATGTACTTTGGGAATAATGGAAAAATTATGTACCTCTACTGTAAAAAAAAAAAAGAAAAGACACATTAATCTCACCTGAATCACTGGCCTTGGCTCCTCCACTGCTCCCCTTCACCCATGTGACTTGAGCTCGAGGGCCGAGCTGGATCTTCTCATCCATTTGTGGCTGCAGAAACATGTCACAGTCACATGTTCGTACTGAATAAGGAAAGCATCCGACAAAATAAAACTTTGTATTCACTAGTTTATGATTTCTATGACCGCTGTTTTGAATGTCCCCAAATACTCAAAAAGAGAAAAAAAAACCAACTGTATCTGAGTGCTAGGTTACACACCACCAGCTTTGATCTAATGTGGAATCAGTGATAATCTTATTTTCTCAAATAAATAGTGTAAAAAAAAATGTAGCTGATAAATAAAGTATACAAACAAAACAGAGTATAATCTACAGATAAGAATTTTATGTTCCACAACCTTACAGTATTAAAATGTGTGAGTCCTCACAGCAGGGGGTGCACTGATAGGCAAGTATTCCAGCTCGTAGTACCCCCTGGACCCAGCAGGGGGACCACTGGCCATGTATACCACAAAAAATCAGATCAGATGAGGACAAGGTTTCTGTCCAGCCCAGATAAAATGAACCATAAGCTTCATTCATAGAGGAACAATTGTGTTTAAGGAACTTATGGCACTATCCTAATCTTCCTCTTGTCAAGAGCTTTACAAAAACAAGAAAAACACAAAAAGTATAATTCCATAATCTGATCTGAATGAGAAAAAAACAAACTGCTACTTCAGCAGACATAATTTTTTTTTCTAATTAAAGCCTTTTCAGTCATATTCATGATTCATATGATTAAAACTTGGTACTTTATCAAGAAAAATAGTATTTACACGTTATCCTTGTTTGGTAGCAGGATTCCTGCAGATCTCAGCCAGCTTATATCATTTCTGTACTGAGGTATACAAATCATCATCATCATTTAAGCAAATTTGGAACAAATAGTAATTTGGACAGAGACAAAGGATGTTTCTGGATGTAGCTGGTTCATTATGCAGGATGTTGGAAATTTGTTGTCCCTCCAAAATGTGACCGTTTTGAAATTCGTTTTCACGCCCCCATTTTTTCCCCCTTAAAAACTGCAACACACCTCTGGATATGCTAACCTTAATATCAAATTTATGGGATATTAATTAGATATTTAGCAATATGACAATCATCCCTACTGCACAACTGCAATTGTATGCTGCTCATGTTGTGGCTACACATGCATGAAAACCACTATCCGAGAATGATGTGTGTGTTGAAGATCAGAATGTTTAGAATGAATTTAGAATAAGATGGCATTGAATAATCTCCAAGACAGTGTCCTTTGTCTGCCTGTAGACACTGTTTTGTCTGAAAGGTGGTAAGGTGACAGCAGCATTTATAATCCAATATTGTAAAACTGTCACTCTATAGATTTTTTTTTCTTAATCTTATAACCATGTACATATTTTATACAAGGATATGTGTATCTTGTAACTTATGTAACTTATTTGTAACAATTTTTGCGGAAGAATTATTTTATTACTGTGATATTTATATTCTTCTATCACCTGGAACTAATGTTCACAATAAATCATAAGTCATCCACTTTTAAAAGTTGATAAGATAAAAAAATCTTCAACTGGCCCAGCTCAACCTGGATTATATCCATTGTCACCTTCGAGATCTTTGGGATCTTGGTGGGGTCGATGGTTCTGCTGTTCTTTGTCACGGGCACAGTGTTCCAGGTCTCTTCCCTCGGCGGTCGCTGTTCTCGTGGATCTAGAGTGAGCAGCACATTGCCACAGTATGAACCAGCATATACAGATATTTTTGAGAATGGTTGCTCCATGCAAAGAAAAGGCATATGTCAGTAGACATAATTGGAGGAGGTTATGGGCTTCCTATCCGCAGTTTGGCACAATGGTACCTCTGAGGGCAATAGGGACAGGACGTCTGTTCATATAAAAGCTTCCGGAGCAACTGTAGCTGTGAGTTTAAACCTCAAAGAGGATTTTTCTCCTGCAGGTCTGACCTGGCCGTCTCTTAGTATCCTTGGAGAGAAGCTGCTGCTGCACTTTTCTCTGTTCTTCTTGCTCTTCAATCTTAGCCTCCTTGTGGATCTGCTCAATAGTTTTTGGGCCCTGATCAGCTCTTCTGGAGACCCAGTTATGCTGCAGAAAGCAAGAGAAACTCAATGACATGAATCACAAAATCGAGACAGACTCACCAGAAAACAATTGCCTTACGACTTCATTTTTCTTTAGTACGACCCAAAGGATCTTGGTAGGGTGATTTTGTTATTTTCCAAGCAAAGATCTTTGTACAGCAGCCTTGCTAATTTTAATTCTTAATTTGGCGGGTGCAGCACAGCAGGCTTTGACAGAGATTCTGACTAACAGCTTGTGGTAGGTATTAGTTGAAAGTGAATAACAGTTCAATGCAAATGTCGCTCTAGAAGTAAATGCTTGACAGGTTGTAATATTGAGCTCCTTGTTCTTTGCTGATTCCTATTTGCTGTGCATAAAATAAATATTTGTCACTGTTGTGTGCCCAGTAATGGGCAATGTGCGCCCACTGTCGATTAAAAATCAACTACAAGTTATTGAATGTGTACAAACATAAATCAAAGGATGCAGATTTCTATTTGTTTTCATTGCATGAGAAACTGAGAACAGTCTTTCTACCTATTGGACTTATAACCTCACTTAAGAAATAACAGCAACATGTATAAAACTGTCAACGTCAACTGGTCAAATGAAGAATTTAATGTATTTTAGAACATCAGACTCAGGGCCTTCCTTGCCTAGAACCCCTGTCTTTCAAATACTTAAAAATTTGATCAATCAATATAGAAGATTGGTTCATCAATAGGTATTAAAATCTAGTTTTGTGGTAATGAATGAAGGTAATCATCATCAATACAACTGAAAGATATTAAGGTCTTCCTGCTTTTTATCATATCTATCTAACAAAGCTTATAGACACTTGTTAAAAAATATTCCATCAGTACAGACACTCCATGGGCCAATATAATCTTCACTGATGACCCAAAGGTGTTCAAGCAAGGTAAAAGTCAACTGAAATACATTCAATCTTTCTGTGCATCCCTCACCCCAAGGCTCAAAAGGGCGAGTTGTTTGGATAAAAATGTCATACAGGAGGCAGGCATTTGTTTCACCCTGTCCCATATTTCAACAGTATTTATAATGTGCACTGATTAAATAAACGTGTTTTCTATCTCATTTTCCAAAGTCTGAGAGAAATATGTGAAATTAACATAAATGGACAGAATGTAAACAAAGTACAACCTCAATATTGGCCTGGACTTTCAACTTGGCTGTGCAGCAGTACTGGTAAAAGATTACGTAACTCACCAATCTTAGGTCAATGACATCCTGGAGCATAAACCGTATCCGAGATGACGTCTTCCTCTCCTTCACTATTTTTTCCATTTGATTGAAATACTGATCCATTCGGGGCTGACAAGAGCAAAAAGAGGTTGAGTAAAGAAACAAGTGTCAGGTTTTTCGTGGCTCTGCTCAATTTACTGGACAGTGGATGCAAGGGATTTCTTTATACTGTCCCATATTCAAATGATAACTTTGTTTATCAAAAGGTTATTTGGGTCCTCCAAAATTCAGATGGGATGAAAGGCAAAGTAAATGTTTTTGTGTATTTCGGGGTGCCTGGAAGGGTATTCTGACAGGTTGGTTGTTATTCGCTTTTCTGGAAAACATGACACATGAACAAGTGGTCTGTATGTAGAATATAGATTAACCAGTTATGGCTACTGCAAGCATGTTAATTACTGGAATGCTGAAGCCAAAAATCCAAAGTGTTAGAAAACAGAAGGTGAATAAAAAGGTAGCCAATCAAACACCAACACAGAGTAAATATAGAGTAAATCTTCTAGGGCATTGCCAAAACAAAAACAAACAACACAGTTTAAAATGAAGGGAAGATGGCAAGATATTTGTTGAAGGGATATATAAATATTGGCTAGTTATGATGAAAAATAAACATTTGACATTTTGTTCTATAGTCTCCTTCTTACCATATTAAAATCATCACCTTTAAAATGATTGAATGATGGACATATTCACATTGACTGCCATTCTTTTTGTGAATGTTTGCTTAATTCATTATTGTGTGTTTTTTGCTCCTAGGACCTTGCACTTTCAGGTAGAAAGGCCCAATACTGCATTTTCATTCAGGAAGATTGACTGAATGGACAAGATCTGTTATTTGAAAGACGCAATCCTCAGTGTGACTGCAAGAGTATCACAGTATCACCTGCACATTTATTTGCGGGTCATATAATCTACACATGCAGAACAGAATGAAGCCAAACCCTGTGATAAACAGGACAGAAAATCAGGAAAATGAAAGAATCAATGCCTCAAAACCAAGAGGAAGCCCATTATTAAAAATAACAGTGCAGAAGGGACATCACATTACAGCAGGACGACCGACAGGTCACTTGTGTATCTCCAGGCCAGTATTCTTGTCCCCTCCCTTTGGACATGGCTGGAGGCCAGTCAGTCTGGGGTCAATTCAGAACCTTCTCTTATATTGTGCTGCCAACCCTGAGCCTAAGCCCCAGGTATACCCATCTCAAAGTTGCTGTTTTCTGTCTATGTAGTCAAATTATTTGCTCTTTGACTTCACTATGAAGTCGCAGATTAAGACCTCTTTAGGGCCTCTAAATACATTTTGAACAACCAGAATTTAATAAGCTTTATGGCTTTTCCGGTGTGTATGATGCAATAAAAGTGTGACGTACGCAAGTGAAGAGACTAGTAATAAGAACCCCCCGCCAAAACCAAAATACCTGCTGTATCTTAATTACCTGGTCCAACAAAAGTGATTCTCAAATAAAAAAAGAAAAAAGAAAAAAGAAAAAAGAAAAAAAAACAAACAAAGAAACAAAACAAAAAAAAGACGATACAGACAGGGAGCAAATTAAATAAATTCATAATGGGCTTTTTGTATGGGCTCATTGTGTTTGCAATGAATAGTTTGACAACCACTAAAATGATCCTCATTTCAAAAAGTCAGTTTGCCGAATATTTTTGTCGAGTCAGAGATGAGGCAATGTGGACTGTCTGTTTCAGAAAATGCAAGGAAAACTTAAGACTGTTTAAGCTACCATGGTAACGACATCACTCTTTTAACTGGCTTTTTCCCCCCTTTTTTTTTCAAAAGCCAGGTTTTTCTCAGTCTCTGCTCTCCCTCACTGAGCCATGATTTCACCTCCTCAAAGCTTGGACACAATCACATTAAGGAGGGGAGTTTTACAATAAAATTCTAAACCCCGATTAGTTCCCAGTATTTTAAGACTATCATGACATATCACTTTAATGTACATCGAATCTTTGCCCCTTCTTTCTCTACAATGTTGAGTCACAGAACAGTCAACTTGGAACAAGATGTCTGCAGGTTCTCTGGGAAAGAAGACAGCTTCTCATTTTAAGGAAAATAACTGGAATGAAGCTTAAGAAATGTGGATAGATAAGATAACCTTATAATACTGCAGATGCAATGTGAATTATGTCACGTTGCGGTACAGCTGCTACCCACAGAGCCATGGCCCAATTACTTGGTAATATGGAGTACAACATTCAAGTATTACCTTCCTGACACTTTGCACATTTTGATTCTTCTGCTGAAGAGAAAAGTGCTCCAGCCTCAAGCAAATACATGAATATAACATCCACTGAATTAAAATGAAAGTTCTGTATTTTGTTTAGCAGTTGCCATGGTGAACCTTCGTATTAGGGCTCCTTTAATGATTTATTTTTCTGCAAAGAAAATATTCAGAAGTTTTTAAAGTAACCTAAATCAGCGGCTATGTAAATAGAAGTCTGAAAGTCTGAAAGTCACCATAGATTCAGCTGTGTTAAACATCCAAATACTCCTCAGATGTAGCTACAGTGCACTGGTATGACTGAAAGGTGCCTCGAGTTCAAATCAAGAACATTATCTAATTATGGAGGTTTTCCAGACTAACCTTTGCCTTCTCGAAGTCCAGATCCTTGCCTATGGTTGTGAGCAGCCTGCACAGGCACTCCAGAGATTCTTCATCATGGTTCTTCAGTAGCTTGACGACACAGTCATGCATGATAGCTTCTGTTAACATCTTCAGCTTGAAAAGTTCTCCGATGAACTTAATGTTGCCTATGGAACGCCTCCGAGCCTTGTCCTTAGCTTCCTCCAGCTCCTCCTGAAGCCTTTCTCGCTCTGTAGACTGTGGTGGTAGAACAAACGTAGTTGAATTATACGAAAACAAGGGAAAACAGTCAATTTCCAAGACAAAATATGGAGCAATTTTCTCTCCAAGGTCACCAGCGCTGGACAACACATCATGTTTCATATTTAGGAACTCATAGATCACATACTGATGCTGCAGAGTCTAGCTCCTTCTGCTTCCTCTCAAAAACCACATCGTCCACTTTGTCTTTCTCAAACTCCTTCTGGCAGCGGTTTAGCAGCAGCTTTCGAAAGTTTACTGTGGTGTTGGGTTTATCTGTCATTTGCACTTTGAGCTATAACAAGAAGAATTTTATTTGACATTTTACAGGCCATTTCAACAACAACCAGTGGAGAAGATAGGACAGAAAAATAACTTGAAGACATGTTCGTCCTTTGGAAGAACTGAGAGGAGGTCAGTCATGGCAGATATAGCTTCTGGCTATTTTTGCAACGAATTATAATACTCATTTATTGATTATTATACTAATTAATTGAATAACATTTTTTCCCCCAATATTCAATACTGTAATTTACTAAATTTAGTTTAAAAAACACTTTGAAAATAAGGATACCATTGTTTTAGGACTTTGGTTCACCAAATAATCTATTATATTCTTAATTTATTTCTATATCTTCAATGAAAAATAAAATGTTTTCAGTGCTTAAAAGAGTATGAAAACAATTTGATTCCAGTGCCAATTCTTCCACTGCTGCTTCACACATTTTACACCTTCATCACCTTGTTTGGAGTGGCATCATATCACGCTGCACTATTTTTACTCACCAAAGAACTAAGTCTAATCCCACCCACCTGGTTGCTGCTTTAGTGGAATATTAGTATAAGTATTACTTCTTGACTTTTTTCCCTTCTGGTAAACAAAGTTGGATGAAGAGCATGATTAATTTATCTCCTCGCAATTACTTCCAGATAAGCAGACTAATTCTTACCGTGGCGAGGCAGCGGCACATATTTCCATATGCTACAGAGAAGCTGGGCTCGTCTATGGCCTTCTCAAAGACCAGGTCGATCACCCCTTTGAGCCTTTCTTCCGTGTCAATGGTCAGGTCTGTCACCTGCTTCATCAGCTGATGGAACTTTTGAGGTGTCAGCTTGTTTAGGATGCTGCGCACCTTCCTAAAGAGATCCTGATGGAATTCATCAAAGGCAGGAATTAAACCCCCTGAATAAATTCGTAATGGGCTCTGTGTGTGTGCAATGAATGGTTTGACAAGCATGCAAATGATCCTCATTTCAAAAATAGTCAGTTTGCCACATTGTTTGTTTACTCAGATATGAGGCAATCTGGATTGTCTGTTTCAGAAAATTAGAGGAAAACTTGGGTTTGTCTATGGCCTTCTGAAAGACCAGGTTGATCACCCCTTTCAATCCTGATGGCATCCATCAGAGGCAGGAATTAATCAATGGCATTATTAAGCGCAGTGCGTACACAGCTAATGAGAAGACCACTGAATCCATAATAATATATGTGTATACACTCAAGGAAGAACTATTATCAGTTATTTGGATAAAGAATATCCTAACTAGAAAATAAATGAGTTTAGCTTTTGAGAGAAATTATTTTCATTTTTACTCATTTCAAGAGAATTAAACTAAAGGCGTTATGAGGTTCTAAGACATATAAAAAATCTTCAACTGGAGTTTTTAAAGACTGCTCCCCAATTGTGTGGCCTATCCAGTGTCTGTATACTTTGTACCTGGGTTTGTATTGTGTCAGTGTCCTCTGCAACACTTTCCCTCTTCATTCCAGGCTTCCAAGCATTCTCTGACTTTTTCAGTTGGATGTCATCGTTCACCGACAAGTTCATGATAATTTTCCGCGGTGGAGGCCGCCTTGCTCCAATGTTAATTAGCTGTGAAGTAAGAAAAGACGTAATGTGTAGAACAAAATGGTCACAATACGTTAAAACTACATTTTCAATTTATACATAATCCCCCCCCCCCCCCAAAAAAAAACAACCCCCAAAACAAACACTGGTCATAATCTAAACTGTAAACTGGGTGCTGGTGGTGCTTTTTGCCACCCACGAAAACAATTATCTTTCTTGTAGTATTTAAGTGGTTGGCATCCATGGCACCTTCTCATTCTGTTCTCTCAATCATAATGCCTTCAAGGCAAAAAACATTTTATCCCCTGAGCATGGTCTCTCAACCGTAATATACTTCTAATAATTTCCTCCAATCACTCTTTTTCTCTCTGTAACTGTGTCATCATGTTACATCTCTCATATAGTTGAATTTCCATGTCAAAAAAAAAATAATGGGACTTGCTATTGGAATGCCTCATAGGAAAAGTCGTAGGTAGTAAGACTGTATACACACACACACATATGTATATTTTTTTTCACCACTTTGTCACTTCTGTTTTTATTTTTATTGCTTCTTTTGAATCTGTATTTTGTATATGTCATGTATATGTATATGTCTTAATGCTGTCGTTGGGTGTTGAGTAAGGTGCCTTGAATAACATGTTTCATCATTATTGTTATTATAAGACACAAACATTCCAATACTGTAAATGAAAAAATAAATGACTTTTGATCACAAGATAGACATGCTGAGATTTGATTCTTGGCTGATTATTGGAGTGAGACCAATGTACACATGCATAAGAGCAGCAGCTTTCAATCACCTTAAGGTAAAAAACTAATAGTCCTGCATTATAGTCAGATAACATTCTGATCAGTACTTAATATTCCTCAAAACAAGCCGTAACCTGGACTGAATGAGAGGAGAAATGGAGTACAAAACTCGGTGCTTGTTTTTACAGATAACAGATTAAGAGACGCAATTTTAATTTTGTAATATTCTGTAAATTCTTTTAAATCAAGATATGTTTGGATGGAATGCCATTAATTGTCTATAACAGCCAGAGTTCGTGCACTTCATGAAACCAAAATAAGGATAACAAGAGCTTTACCTGATAAGAGCTTGTATTTCATTGAAGGAAGTGAAACTTGATTAGATTAAAAAAAGAGAAGTACAACATACCGCAAAGACGTGATCTACTGCATCAGATTCCGTGCCCAACAGGATATGATAATCAGAAATATGTAACTGTCTGAATTATTCTGGGATCTAATGCGTGTGTGTCTGCTTGTGTACTCACCGCAGCACCTCGTCCACCGGTCATCTGCCTGCCAAAATCTGCAAATGCAGGTGTGAAATCGGGTCCTCTGGAAATCATCCGGGAATCCACCACTCGAGAAGGCAACTTGTTTTGATTCATCTGTATGACACGAAACACAGCAATGTCACAGTCACAGAAAGGGCTGAACAGCAGGGGGAGCTGTGATTCTATAATAGTACTAGCAAGCTGGTGAAAGGAATCGTCTACTCTGTGTGTGCGAGTATGTGCATGTGTGCACTGGTGGTCCCAGAGAGGTGACTTTCTTCCAATAATGCACATACTACGTTGCCAGGTTTTGGTTAATGTGATTTTTGTCAAGGGGCAATAAGTTAGGCAGGATATTCAGTAAGAGAAGACAGAACCAGATGTGGAGGGAGCAAGGGGCAGAAAGGAACGCAGGGAAGAGCGGGATAGTTGTGGGGGAGGAGAGAAGAACAAATCCAGCTCATTGTCTTTCATCTGTCCTTGACTACTACTCTACCATTTTCCTGACAGTTTAGAGACCATGGGATTGTACATCAGTCGGTTTGGTGGTTCATTTTGGAGAGGTGGGGGTGGGGCATGTACTCTCAACACTGCCAAGTGTGACATAATAGCAATGTGATTTTAATCAAAACAGCGTTTCAGTTGGCCATATGCTCCACCCATACATTTGTGTGGATGAAAGGAGTGAACCTCCTGAGCGGAAAAAAAATCTATCAGTACACAGTAATCATGCTTAACTTACTGACTTTGTTTTAAGGCCACCATTGATTTTTGAGAAGATTTAGAAAAAATAGAAAATGAACAATTATGCAAAGAATTCAAATAAAAAATTTTTTTTCAGTTGTTATACAAGGAGTTAATTCATTTGAACACTTTGGTGAATGTGCCAATGATTAGTGAGTATGTGTATAAAGTAGGCATACAGGCATACAGATTATATCAACTCACAGTGCGATTAACATCATGGACAAGTCAGCTGAGACTACGCTGGTCAGTGGGAAATTTAGATATAAGAGTTCTAGGTGGAGGTGTCAACGAAAACACCGTTCTTTGCTCTTCAAGTGGAAAGGAGATGGCCTATCACAGGAGGCCTTCCCCTCTTCGTTACACCCGAGTTGAGAATAACAGACAGGTTGGTAACATTACCCTAGCTATGAAAGATTACAGCATTGCTAGGACCAGCAAGCAGTGACAGGGTTCTAATTAAGAAACAAAATGTCAAAGTCCACTTTGGGAAAACTGACCAAGTTACTGGCGAGATGGATTGCTGTGGACTGTCGACTACTCTCCATGGTAGAAGATATGGGGCTAATTGAGACACTTCAGATTGCTCGAGTTGATGCACATTACAAACTGACGTTCAGAAGGACAATGTCCGAAAAATGTATAAAAAAAAAATCAAAATCTGTCAGCTGTATGACGATGGAACTAAAGTAAAAGTGTTAATGGGGAAGAGAGCCAGGAATGTGACTCTGACATGAGATGACTGGACCTCTGTTGGTCTGTTTTAATTTTGGCCAAATCAAATCTAAGGTACTTTTTGATTGAAATGGGATTATTTGGTATTTCATACATGATGTTTGAAAAAGATGAAGTCAAC
Source organism: Fistularia tabacaria (assembly GCA_901007705.1). Taxonomy (NCBI): domain Eukaryota; kingdom Metazoa; phylum Chordata; class Actinopteri; order Syngnathiformes; family Fistulariidae; genus Fistularia; species Fistularia tabacaria. Next base: position 28,682 of record CAAKHD010034678.1, on the reverse strand, counting down.
AAATACTTTTGCTCAGAGTTCCCCACTGTTCCCCAAACTGTTTGCTCTGTGTTTCCTGTATTCATCAATTTGTCTGTGTAGTAGACTGATGGGAAAATAAAACAAGATTTTGAAGTATACGCTAATGTATATTGATTCATTCACCAACCAAACTTAAAATGTTATTTTTCTTTTTTCAAACATTACAATGCTATTGATTTTGATTGATTAAAACAAAGCATCTTATCAATTAGATCAATCTTTTTTAAACAAATCCCACCCCTAGTATGAGATGAGATGACATGAGATGAACGTTAATGATCCATGATTCGGAAATTGTTTAGCGCAGCATAGTTTAGTATATAGTTTAGTATAAAGCTACTTTTGCTTTTATGTTGTAATTTTTGTTTTTGCAAAGGTGTCAATCAGCAGGGGCATGACTAGTTCAAGGTATTGAGATGTTTTTTTTTCATTGTTTCTAAATCAAACACTATCAGAGAAGTTTTTTCAATGTCCAAACTACAACATATATTTCTGAAGATCAAATCCAGGAGACATTTCTGCAGTGGTCTGATATAGAGCCGCCACAGAGCTATCATTCCCATTTGCAATGAGTGCTTGCTGATAAATACAATTTAAACATATTGGCAACTTCTCTGATGTGGCACAGTGACAGAAGACAAACATGTATGTTTATTCATTTCCAAGCTTCTACGTTTAAGCTCTTCCGGGTTTGCGTCCGCCTTATTCAAGCAGATTTTTAATCACACCGGCAGATTTTTATCTGAACTCATAAATGGCTACTTTAAAACAGCCCATCTTTTCCTTCTTAACCATTCACAGTTGAAAGACTTTCATCATTCCTGCCATCATTCCAATGACATAGGAGTTAGTTTTCAGTTTCTTATACTATGATTCAATGCACTACTTTCCAAAATAGCTCTATTGATCACCTTTAGTTTAATGTGGGCAATGTGGCTGAAATACAAGTCTCATCTACATTTCCTGGTAGACTGGTAAGAGAAAATTACTAAATCGAGGCACAGTTTTATAAAACAGAACTTAGTGGTCAACTGACAAATGGAACTTTAAATATCTAGAACTTTTATGGTAAGCGGAATAATGAAGCTTAAAATATCTACAACTTAATGAGGGTAAACAGTTTTCAGTTTAGTGTTGGACAATTTTGTGAACATGCCGGAAATTCTTTGGAACAAATGACTTACCTTGTCCAGCACAACATCACTGATTGGTGGGAGCCCTTCAGGCTTTTGTATGCAGGCAGGCATGAACTGAAAGCCCAACAGGAAATCTCTGTCATATTGACGCTTCCCGTTAGGGTCTGCCAGGTCTGGACACGTTGAGGAGTTTGAGCAGGAATGAAAGAAAAACATTATATTGAGACTCAAACGTGGGAAAAATAGTGAGTTACCAGTTTTGCATGACACTTTTCCTATTGCAGCTTCATGCAGTAACTAGCTTCTTTTAAATAGTGTTTTATGCATGAATATTACATTAAGCTGCCTTTGCATGATCTGTGATTTTCCCTCCTCACAGCAAGGTCTGGTGCAGCACATGGCAATGCAGCTACAAGCAGGAGGAATACATTATTAAGGCTGCATAAAGCTTCTAAATCACAAAGATGGCAACAGAAAGATTTTGCTTTAAAATCACCTTAACTAAGTTTACAATCTGTCCATGTATTAATAAAGTCCCTCATCTGACTCATGTATTGCATTTTCTGGCTAGATTTTAGCATTTTTGTCTGCAGTATAGTATGATGCAGGAGTGTGAAATAGGGCCTTATGCAATGTTCTCTGTAGAGATATGCACATGGAAGGAATTTGGGGACGTTCTTTGTCCTTTAAGCCTGCAGCAGGGGTTTTCACATTATCATCACAAAATATTTGAAAAACGAAAAGCTGGAATCGTTGAAAAGCTCAGGTAGTAAGAATCGTGTCTAAAGAATACTGAATAACGTCAGGCATAAAGCAATATTTTGATAGAAAATTTTGTCATTGGTGTTGCCTCATTAATCAGGGCCTTCTTACCTTCGATGTCCTGTGAAACCCCTGTGGAGTTCTCCTTGTCTCCGGGTGTGACTCCGCTGTCGCTGCTCTCGGTCTCTGAGGTGTGGCCGGCTCCGTTCCTCATAGGTTCCAGTTCGGCCTCACCATTCTCCTCTGGGACAGCTGGCTTTATGTCAGCCTCTTGGCTAGTGGCAGGAGCGGGAGCAGCGATGGAGGGGAAGACTGGAAGAATGGGTACAGGGCTGCTGCTGAGCAGAGCTGACTGTATGGCCTGGTCTGCAGCAGCATCAACTGCGCTCGGCTTTTCCTGCGTGGTCAGGAGATTTGGTTTTCAGATACAAACCTTTTTCATCTATACCGAAACGTTATTTATTATGGTTATCAAAAGGAAATTGGGACACTGTCAATACTGTGTTTTGCAAGCAGAAAACATATGGAGATTACCTATCTACCACTGGCAAAAAGGACACTGAAATTTTTACGTCTATCTTTTAATTAAACAGTTTAACTCATCCAATATTATAGGGAAGCTCATTTTATTGACATTTCCATCCCTTTCTGACTTTTTCATTTATCTTCCCCTAAAACCTTTCCGGGTATTGGAATTGGCATTCCCAAATTCCATTCATTTTCTTGGTTGTTCAGGACTGCAAAAACCGTCAAACATGCCATCTTGGCAAATCTCAGCAGCACTCTTCCATTCAGATGAATTCTTCCTATACAGAGCAGCTTGGCAAGAGTGGGGAGTATTCTTTAGCATATCTAGCTGTGCGTGTTGACTATGACAATTGTTTTCAATTAAGAATTTGGCCAAAGGAGAGTTAACTGTAAAATTGTTAATTGTAAATCAGTTTTTTTAACTTGCTTAAGTCTTAAGGCAACCTCAGTTATCGATGCCTTTTGATGGTGTTCATGGTCATCTAACACAATTCTTGATATGAATTCCTTCTACCTCATTATCCATTTGAGGAGTGTCTCCAGAAGACATTCCTTCATTTGGTTTCCTCCAGGTCTTTGGTATAACAGACGTAGTTGGATTTGCTTTAAGAAAATACAAAAGAATAAATATTTAAGTCAGCTAATGTTATACAACTCAAGAAAATCATTTTGTTTATACTGACACAGCTCACAAATGCGAGCACTATCATCTCTGTAGCAAGACATGGAAAAATACATTTTTAGGTGAGTGTGAAGGTTTTATTTATATTTTGAACAACTCTAGTTGTGGCAACAAGATTGAAAACAAAGTAATTCAGGTCATGTTGAAGCCTAAAATAGATGCCAAGTTATAATTTGCATACAATACATTACCATGCTATTTCCAATGTCATAGGAGGGCTGATTTCACTATCACCTATCATGTGATGCCATTGATATCGATAACACTTTGATCAACCTTGGTTAATCATACATGCCCACAAATTCATTGGCAAAGTCAGGTAAGTCACTGAAAGTTTTAATGTTTTATGTCCTTGATGTCCTTATAAGGGAAATTACAATAGTTGCCTTTTAAATTTGTCAAAGACGTATGGGTTGACTGTTGGGAATTTACCTAGTTCTTAATACTCATGGTTGACAGGGAACCAAAATAAATTGCTTATTCAATGTGGCTCTCTTTCACATTGGCGAAGCTAAACAAAGGGCTTTAATTAGTTATTGTGTTTATTGAACTTTAAGAAGATAAAGACTTTTTAGGGATATTTACAGTTGGGTACCAAGAATGTGGGTATTTTTTAACTACAAACAGACTTGAAAATTGAATAGCCATGTGACTTCCAGGTATTTAACTGTGCTAATTTTTTGAAGATTACCTGATTTATAGTATAACTAAGAAAATCTAAATCCTAATCCAAAGTCACTTAACTGGACATGAAACCATAAATTAGAATTCCAACCGAGTCAGCCCAACTATGCATTTTCTCTTGATTTTAGTATCAAAGCGGCAGAAAATCATGACAAACAAAAAAAAAATTACATTAAGTAATTTGTTGGTAGATGTAATGATAAACTTGAATGACAGACCTGTAGTGGGTATTTTCTTTGTGAGTGAATGTGGTTGGGACTCGGTTTTGCTGTCTGCAATGCCACCATCTGCCTCTGTCTCTACTCTGGACTCTAGGTCTTTACTGTCCAAGGACTTGTTCAACTCGTTGGCCTCTGTTGTGTCCTGCACTAGAGGCGGAAGGCCAGGGGGACGATTGACTGGCAAAGCTGAGGCAGGGCTTGAGGTCAATGTAACTGGCACAGTGGCCAGAGGTGCGAGCTCAGCAGCAATGGGCATCTCTGGCCTTATATCAGAGGCCAAGGTTTCAGGCAGGGCGGCCTCTCTGTGAGCAGGAGCAGAGGCCTTGGTCTGTGGTGCAGCGGAGGACTTAGTAGAGAGCTCATGAGCTGGGGTGTCTAGCTCAGTCCCAGGGTCTGCAAGGCCATTTAAAGCCTTTGAGGTGGGTACGGGCGAGACAGCCGGAGTTTGTGGGGCATCTAAAGCAGGCTTCTCTGAGTTGGGAATCTGAGGTGAAGCCAAAGAATGTCTGTGCTCCCCGCAGGAGGAAGAAGGAGACGAGGGAGAAGAGGTGGAAGCTACAGCCTCCTTGACTGAGGGACGGTCACTGGTATTGACCAATGTGAGAGGGAGAGTCACAGGGGTGGTCAGTGAAGCAGGGAAGGCAAGCTCTGGTTCAACAGTAGGAGAGGTTTCTGTAGCAGGAGCGCTGGTGTCCAGTCTCTCCACAAGAGCTTCAGGTTGTACAAGCACAGGTGAGGAAGACTTCTGGACTAACAGCTCCAATTTTGGCGTATCATCTGGGAGGAGTAAGCGGACAGAGACATTAACAACAAATAAACAGAAGAATGGCTATAATTCTTGATTTGCAACTTAAAACTCTATGAAGCTTGCAACATCACTGGGTAATGACTGAAAAAACACAGTAAATCTCACTGATATTGGATTATAGATTTTTTTAAATTAAGCTGTTAAGTAAAACCTTGCTGTCAATATGAGTGTCAAAAGCAAATAAGGTATCCAATTTGTCATGAAGTAGGTTTTGGAATGTCAGATGAAAATTTAGTTTTTAATTTGATAAAAAAGGATTATGAGTACTAAAGTTGTTGTACTGATTCATATCAATATAGAAGGGAAAAAGTCAGAATGCAGTGGTATTATTTATGATACTACTGAAGAGAATTGTGTAAGAAATGCTGAAATATAGACTAACTGTAGAAACAGAAATGATATGTTGAAACTTTGGAAGTCGAGAAAAAAAGAAAGCTAAAAGACCAGGTAATCAATCTACAAAACACAGATAATTGGTTGAGAGAAAAAGCAGTGCAGTCAGTTTTTCAATGTGTATGTATTTGAATGACTTGCTGCCCAAAGTGAACTAGATCTACATGACAGGATGTCTGTGGAAGTTCTCAGTCATCCAGGTCATGGTGAATTCTTGTCGTAATCTTCTTGTCGTGGCAATTGGACTTCAATTTCTTCTCTCGAAGACGTTTCACCCCTCATCCAAGCAGCTTCTTCAGTTCTACTGACCTGTGGGGAGTTTCTGAATATAACTGCCAGGGTTTTGGGTGCGCCTGGGTTATAGTGGATGCTCGTTTTGTAAATGTAAGAGTTGCTCAGCAGAAACTAGGTCTAAAGGAGGTTGTTATGCTAATGGTGGCGTCGTTTCGTAGGGGACCGAAGACCAACTTTTGTGGGGTTACCTGAATTGGAATGTGAATAGGTAAAGCTAAACAAAGGAGTGAAACCTGTTGGATCACATGAACAGAAGCTCATGTCGAAGCTACCGGGGACTGGTTCTGGTGGTGGATCTTTCCTGGTTGCTTGGAGGGTGCAGATGGCCCCGGTCCGTGTGTGCAAATCCGTCTTGGTATTGATCCCAGTGCAGCGTTATATGTTTGTGACAGGTTGTGTCTGAGGCCCCCTCCTCTGTTCAGAGATGGGTTTTTTTGCTTTGAAAAAGATGGCTTCTTTGACTCCTCTTCTCTGGCCAGAATACGGACATTGTTGTCTTTGGTGTGGGTGGACCGTGGAGTCCTGTCCTGAAGTGGTGACTCTCCTGTGATGGGCCATCCGTTTGTGCAGAGGTTGTTTGGTCTCTCCAATGGGTGTTTTGTCCTTGGGGTGCACTAGTTTTTGTCCCAGGCTGTTTTGGGATTTGAAATGTACCGGTATGTGGTGTTTGTTGAACACCCTTTGGAGTTTCTCCGAAACGCCAGGAACATACACTATGACAATGTTGTACCGTATGATGCTGGCGTTTTGGAGAACACCCAGAGAAAAAAAAACAGTGCATCCCAAGGTCAAAACACCCACGCATAAGATTGAGAACGGGGTGTATGCTGTCACTTGCACTGAGGATTGTTATGACGTCAACATTGGAGACACCAAACAACCTCTGCACAAACAGATGGCCCAACACGGGAGAGCCATCACTTCAGGACAGGACCCCGAGGTCCATCTTCCCCAACTAATGACACCTCCATTAAAATAACAACCCCCCTTTGACCTAGTTTCTGGTGATCAACTCCTCCATTTACATAACAAGCCACCATAACCTAGACCCACCCAAAACCTCGGCAGCTATTCAGAAACTCCCCACAGGTCTTTAGAAGTGAAGAAGCATCTTGGATGAGGGGTGAAACGTCTTCCAGATAAGAAATTCAAGTCCAGTTGCCACGACAAGAAGATTCCGACAAGAATTCACAATGACTGGAGTATCACATTTTGCTTTAACCAAAATCTAAATTTAATTTAAATGAATGAAGGAACAACAAGCTGGCAAAACCGAAGGGTCAGCTTATAGATACTTGGAATTATGTTCTAAAACCCAGTTATTAACAATACCCAACGTATGTAAAATTAAGCCTATCGAGTAACATGTGGCCTGCAAATAAATCGGATTTCAGTGCATGGGACAATATATTATTTTCTTTTCCCACATTTTATTGATTTTGCTTCAGATGTCTAAATATATTTCAAAAAATATGGCAATTTTTGACAAGTCCAGTTGAAAAATTCAAATCCAACTAGAAAAAGCACAGATACTGACATTTTCTTCAAAGTGTTTCAAAAAGTGTATTCTCGTGATAACTGTTCCTCGTCAGCAGTGAAATATAAACAAAATTATATCATACCCTGACAGAGGAGATGACAATATGTGACAATAACAACCCACTATATTCTTAATGTCAGGGGGTTTAGTTTGTTAAAAGAGGGAGCCCCACTTGTTGAGAGGTGTGGAGGTATTTTGTGAAGGAAAAGGAGGGTGTGATGAGGCAGACCTGGCCCTGGTTTGGTGTCTGAACCCCCAGTTGTCAATGGCTGCTGGGGCAGTTGGGGCTTTTGGGGCTGTTGGGTCTGTGTTGGCTGTGGTAGATGAGGGGCCTCCAACGTGTAGCCTCCAGAATGGGCCTGCTGTGCCTGTGGCTGGGGAGGGTGCGGTTGCTGTTGCTCAGGAGACTGGCTGCTCAGCTGCTGCTGCGATTTGAGGTAGAAAATGTGAGGATAATGAGGGTACGGCCATAAAAACTAGCAACACAGAAAACCAGAAAGACAGGCACAGAGAAGCGCACATAGAAACAAACAAGCCCAAATATGCAGAAATTAAGAATCCAATGGGGTGTGAACACATTCAGAGATAGCAATGGACAACGAGACAGGAGAAATAAAATGATGAGGAATCGATGCAGGAGGAATTGCAGGAAGAGGGGAAACGCTCAGATGTAGAATAAAGGACATTGGAGTGATGGATACACGAATAAATAAATAAATAAATCAAGAAGGGCACAAAAAGACAGAGAAAGAGAGGAAAGACACAGTTAACATTCACAGAGGACACAAGAAGGAAGAAGTCACAACATCCCACTTCAGAATCCGGTTAAGTGATTTTGGCTCAGTTTAATCTGAACTGTACTCAGGTCAGTTCATGAATAAACTTTAGTACTAAGAACCTGTCTGCCTCGCTTTATATCAAGGCAGAGTGCTAGCAATAAGGATGTTGCATGGATTCTGTAGAAGGAGTGTGAGAATATAGATAGCAATTACACAATGTTCTGTGAAAGAAGTCAAGTGAATAAAACAGTGACAGAAGCGGGCAGGTTTAAGATAAAAAAACAGGTGTCATGATTTCATTGCAACTGCTAAAAGAATTTACTGAGTTGCCATTTTAACACTGCGTGGATGTACTGTCATATCTAACCAATAGCACTGCTGAATTATTGCATTAACAAATGAATCCACTGTTCAGTTTAACTCCCATTAATTTTGATGCATTAACACCAGCTTTTATTTTTTTGATGACCTATAGAAAAAAAAAAGCAAAAGTGATCGAAGAGTTGGGCCAGACTACAATACAACAGTTACGCCCATCAGAGACTGAGGCAGATTCACAACAGAAGTCGCAGTTCCTTCATTGAGAAAATGCATTATTTTGAGCCACTGTGGGCATCATGCTTCGACATATGCATATCGATTCAAAGGCCCTATTGTTGGTGTATTGCTTTAAATTAACTTGTAAGTTTTTCCCTACTCCTGCAACTCCCCTCCCTCACTTTCCTTCTTTGTCTTTGATACTTACTCCTTTGCTCAAAAGGAAACTGAAACAACCATTCTTTAATGTGTCAATAATTTCCTCAAAAGCTGATGGACAGACACACAATTTGGGGTCTCAAAACTCTGCATTCATAAAGCACAAATGAAAGAAATTTAATGACGATCAAAATGGCAACTGCTAAATCTTTGAATACAAACGGCAGCGTGAGGGACAGTTGTTTCATAAACAGAAAGAAGAAAAAAAAGCTCTGTGTCACAGAAAACAACACGTGGTAAAAGAATGAAAAGTAATGTTGAAATGATTCGCCCCAATCAGTATACTTTATCTTTATCAGCAGAACAAATTGGTAGCAAATTAAATTTTGTATTTTCCTTTCAGCTGTTCCATTTAGGAGTTTCCACAGATCATCTGTTTCCATCTAACCCCATCCTCTGCATCCTCTTCTCTCAGACTCACTAACTGCATGTTGTCTTTCACTACATCCTTCTGATTTTCAGTCTTGCTCTAGGCCTCCCACCTGGTAGTTCCGACTTCAGCATCCTTCTACCACTATATTCACAATCCATTCTCTGTACTTTTCCAAACCTTCTCAGTCGGGACTCTGTATGACTTTATCCCTCAAAAACTTAACCTTAACAAGTGCCATCCCTCTGATATATTCCCTCTGATCCTTCCTATCCTTGTGATTACCAAAGAGAACCTAAACATTTTCACCCCTGGCAATCTCTGCAACCTCTCTTTTCTAGCTGCCACTGTTTCTAAACTAAACAATATGGCTGGTCTCACCACCATCTTTTAGACCTTTCCTTTCATTCTGGCTTTTCCTCTTTTATCATACATCACATCTGACATTTTGGCCACCTAAAGTACATTCAGCTTTACTGTATCATTGTACATATAAAGATACATTCTGAATCCATCTCAGAGGCTGACAATTGATACTTGCAGTTTACTTACAAATTGTCTTCTGTAATTTTTTAATAAATGTGTAGTTAATTTGCTCCAAACAAGCATATTTGTTGACCTTTCTATTGATGATTATGATAAACATACATATGATAAACATACATATTACTGGCCCAGATGTTGATTATTACATTATTTTCTTTGCGAGTTTCATCTTGGAATAAATGAGAAAAAGACTTCCTGTGCACACAGAAAAATTAAATAGAAGACTTTTTTAAAGAATGTAATTGCATTTTGTTTTCTTCACGATCAAAGAATTGAACATTAGGTATACAGGGTTCTACAGAGAAAGCCGTCATGAATTACTGATGAAAGGGCAGGATGACAGGATAAAGTATCAAAGACAGAGGCCATGCGCTGTCTGTGACACACAAGGTAAAGAGCAGGAAGGATTAGAGTCCAGATCTCACATTGCTGTGACACTAGGCAACATGACACTTCCTCCCATCAGGTTTAAGATCAGCTGCTTTGAGCACAACTCTACTCTGACTGTGCGTTGAAGAGCCATACCTGTGGGGGAGTGGGTGTAGAGGAAGGTGGACCGACAGGAGGCGTTGAATTCCTGCTCCCTGAACCCCCTGCCATAATCTCCTCAGTGATGTCCCTTCCACCCTGATTGGGGTCGCGGATACGGATCTGGGAGGACAATGACACAAAAAAACAGACCTCACTAAAGCACCAGAGTCTCAGAACAACCATGGCTCATGCATGATTTAAAACACAAGCCTAAGTTGAAATACTGTTTCAGTGCAAAGTAATGTATGATATGATAAGGGTTGGGTTTAGGGTAAGGTAAGGACAATTGGATGATTCTTAGTTAGTTTTATCATTTTCAAAAGGCATTCTAGGTGTGTATAATGCTCTTCTCTTTTTGGAGATGCAATGAGAGAACTCCTAAGACACTCACTGTTTTCTTCTCACGCTTGGCTGGTGGAGGTTGCTGTGGTGTAGGCACTATGATGGGTGGTGAGGCGGGGTATACAGTCTGTCCAGGGTAGTACGGTGGGCCAGCTGTGGGAACGGGAGCAGGGACAGAGGGTGAGACAGGTGGGTGGTACCTGAGGGGATCTGAATAAGTTTGTGAGAAAAGAAAAACAAAGGAGAAGAAAAAACACATTTTAGTAAAACATGGTAATTTGCCCTACAGTGAGGGCAAACAGGGCTGAAAGGTTGTGTGTATTCTTGCGACTGTGTAGTGAACCCTACTTTCAAAAATATATCACAGGTGTGGACATAGTTCAATGATCAATATTGAAAAATGACTCACGGTAAGGGGCAGGGTACTCCCCTGGTCCTGGACCAGGATAGAAGGTGCCGGACCCTGGGGGCTGCACAGAATACTGTTGAGGAGGTCCCACATAAGGCGTACTGTGGCGATACTGCAGGTAAAGAGGACAGGAAAAAAAACATTAATAGGCAAGTGTGAACAGGATGATAATCACGGTTCATTAGAAAAGACTGCATCAATTTTCTCAAAACAGGAATATCACATGTTCTTTGTCTTATTGAAAATTAGGCATCTTTTATACAGTGACTATTCTCTGACAATCAGTTTGCAGCAGGTGCAGGATTGTGGTTAGTAATATATTTGGCACACTTTCTGACGGACATTGAATGTGGCTTAAAATTTAACACCATGTGGATTTTGAACTTAGATGCTTTCCTGATGTCAAAATGAAAAATTAATTAATAAATAAATAAATCCCACAGGAAACCGTCAAACTGGCTACATCAGAAGGCCTTTAAATTTTAAATATTATTGGTGTTAACATCAGATGTTGGGGAGATTTTAGTTAATTTAGTTAGTTGACAGCAGTGGATAAAAACATAAATGGATCATCATTCGTATTAGTATAAATTCCACTGATTTGTGCTACCATTGAATTCAATTATTTGACCTCAACTTTAATCTTGAGATAAATGTCTACTAAGAAACAAATTTTTAGTAAACATAGTAGAGATAAATTTCTAGGAAAGGAAACATTTAACATTCCTTTTAATGTCGCACATATTTCTAAATTAAGTATTTACTGCAAACAGCATTTTAGCTTTTCCAAAAGCAACAAAACCCAGCATTACGGCTCACTAATCATTTATATTTGTTTGGTTCATAGTAAAACAGAAGGATATAAAACAAACACCCCGTGGTTTCATAGATCTCTACGTGCCCTGAATGGACTATTTCTTGACTAGTCCTCTAACTTGAAATAAACTGATCAGTTTCCACGCATTTGCACACTACACCAGACACTTGTCTTACAATCTTCATATGAAACAAATATACAAGACAGTGGTCAATCTTTTCAGCTATTAGTCAGACGGAATGTAAGTACGATTTTTTCCCTAAAATGTTCCTTTGATTGGGTCATTCTAACCAGTAACAGCTGCGGCCAAAGCCTACTTTCTCTGCATTGACACATCAGAGAAATGCATCACGCAATCACTATACATTTTGAAAGAATACAATTAACTGTATTACTGTCGTTAAGCATCAATTTTTCACAAGTTGGTTGAGTATGTCACTCACTTGTGGGATGTAGTACTGTGCAGCCTGCGGGGAAGGAAAAGGCATAGGTGCCATGGTCATCATGATTGCTTGATTTGTGGGGTAGACCGTTGCTGTGGGGGTCTGGGAGCCAGGCCGTATAGTGGGTGTGTTGGTAGGGATGGTGGGTCTCGCAGTCTGCATCTGAGTTCTCTGGAAAAACTGAAGGGAACATGAGACAGACGCAGGAAGGAACAAGAACATATATTAAATACAATCCCAGACAGAATGGTTTCTTTTGAGCATGTGTACTTTTTCAAAAATACTGCAGTCAGGTTTCAGGTTTCCTAAATATTTTGTCTACACATTTCTCACAGAGAGCCAGTTGTGCGTTTTATGAACAGATGAACATTCAAACAATCAACAAAAAAAGGTCCAGATGAAGGAAATTTTCTCCACCCTCATTCCTGTTCCTGGTGTTTCAGAATATTTTTAGACTGCTGTAGAAAACAAAATCTATAATCTCTTCATATTCCTCTCTGAAATTTTGATTCAATACCATTAACACTTGTGTACTTATGTACATGTAATCAGATTCTTTTTTAACAAACATAGCCTCTACAGCGTGAAAAATCTCAGGACCCCAAGTGCACATTTTCACATTCATCCAGGGGACACCACAATGGTTGAATTGTAAGGATGTTCAACAACTCTGGCAGCCCGTCTTTGTGACATATAGGCCCTTTCCCTTTAGTAATTTTTAACAAATTTTACAAAAAAAAAAATCAAGTGTTGTGTATTTATATATTTAGTTTTGTGTTAAATGACTACGTTTTCCTTTAGTTGTGATGTTAAATTAGTTAATGATGGCCTAATACAACATATATATTTGCTAAACGAATTCGAGGCTCCTAAAGCAAAATATTTTTCAAGCATAAAAGGCTTGAAACGAGCTGTAATTCAATCATCCTCATTTTTCCAAAAGGATAATCTTTTTCCAAACGTCAATTTTTCATCAATTTCATTAAACTTGGTACAAGAAAATGTAAATCCTAACAGATGTATAGGCCACTTTCTATTTTGCCTTATCATCTGTATTATAGTATAATACATTTTTTTAATTTATATTTCAGTTAATATCTTTATACATATATATATAGTTAGTAGTTATAAAAACTGCAGACATAATGTTTTCAAAAGCACCATGGAAACTTTTTTAAACAAGCAGGCCAAATAAATGTTTATTTTTTCCCGGGCATAATATGACTTAATTGACATGTACATGTGAGCAGTATCAAAAATATTGATGTTAAACATTTTGAAAGTGCACAGCAATCAACATTGGCACTACAACAATGCAGTTTATTAATCAAAGGCTAATATTGGCCAGTATAATCAACTGTAATGTTTTCTTCTTCAAAACTAAGAAAAAGCTCAAGAAGAAAAGTGCGGTCTATTGCTACTACATTAACCATGGTGGAATTTACTCAATGAAAATAAAAAGGGAATACTTGGACTTCTGAAAAGGGTCAAACTGAGCTATTTGGCCAAGCTTGCAGTAAGTTTCTCTTCAGGTAATCATATTGCGTTTTCTTGTGCATTGCATGCCGGATTTATATTGAAAACAATTTGGGGGGGCCCAGAGATGGAAAATATTACAATCTTTAAATGTTTCAAGTGGTCTTGAACACTTTTAGAGCATATTATTAAATATTGGGATCTGTGTGTCAGGCCTGAATATGGACCACTACAACAGCTGTGTCCCACTTCCAAACAGTCTCAAGCTGGAAACTGCCCAGGTGGACAGCAGGATAGACAATGTTCTAAAACCTACTTAAATACTTTAACATAATAAATCAAGTTCAATAGCTTTGTTGTAAATAGCTCTCCGGATATCCAGGAAATGACAAGGAAACTGTTCACTGTGAGTTATTTGAAGAGTCTCTTGCTTACATAGCAGGAAACATGAGTCAACAGACTAAACAACTTAAAAACACTAAAAACAGCCTTGTAAGTGTGGCTTGAAAAAGGTATGCTCTCCAGCAACAAACTATCATACATGTCTCGACAAAACAGGTACCAGCTGGAAGACAAACACTTTATTCTCAAATGTAAAAAAAAAACACGCAACAAAAAGTTACTTATGACACTTTTCCTTCATTTCACATGCTGCTAGTTAAGCTGTGCAAGCTAATTGAAGATGAGTAATGAAAGAAGAAACATGATGAATGAAGAAAAGTAAAGTAAGACCTCTGTACTGAGCATACACTAGTCAAGATGAGGGGTGTGAAGACTGAAACATTGAGAGGGACGGGATCATTTCAGGATGATCCCAATCATGCCATGCATGTCTGCGGAGACAGATGTGAATTTTACCTGAATGGGCCTGAATCCTCCCTTGAGTATTGAAAGCAGGAAAGAGAGAAAAGCCAATTGGAGACTGTACTTTGATACGGAACCCCCAATTATAAAACAAGAGACTTGTCCGGTGCCTCTTTGACAGAAAAATCTCACATTAGAAACACTAGCCAATGAGCCTTGCTTATCACAGCTGGAGAGACAGCGGAAATACGTTACCAGTAGTGTGTGTCATCAGGTTAATCGACCATACTCATCAACCTACACCTGTATAACCTCTCTTAACCGCACATAATACATTTCAAGTTATGTTTCCCCGAATCATTGTACATCTGCCTCCCCTTCATTAAATTGGTGTTGCCAAACCTGAGTGGACCAGAAGAATGCAACAGAGTCAATCTCATCCATGCATTCCTTTTGTGTCACTTTACCATCTCAGAATTTTTACAGTCACTTTATTGGGAAATAAAAGTTAGATTGGTGTCAAAGTAATTTGCAATATGGTACATATAGAAATATATAATTTCCTGAATATTGATTTTCCAAACCTTTTCTTTTTTTGGGGTTACCCCGTACACATTTAAATACAGTTTTCACCTTGCAGACAAATTGGTTGAAAGGTGAGCATTTATTTTACATTTGAATGGAGAAAGCAAATAGAACACATTAGTTTTGTTGACATCGTGGGAACATTTATATAGTACGACTAACAGCAATGTAAAGCACTGTTGAAGTTGTCTTGGTAAAGTTATAGGTTTGGGCTTTTTTTTTCCAAATTAGAATAAAATTACACTAAAATAGTTGGCTTTTCTCTCGTCATGAGCTCACCGTTTTCTTCTTACTTTTGAAGTCCATATGCAAAAGGATGAAATGTAATTATTAATCAAGTCAATTGAAGGGTAAGAGTTCTTTGAAGGAAACAGCTGCTGTTTAACTCTAATTTTCAGTAGCATGCCCAAATAAAAACTATGATTGAAATTCAAAAGATAGTTTCACAGATAAGTGGAGGAAATATATTTAACAATGAAGACCCTTGTTTCAGCACAAACTTGTGTTTGACCAAATGAATTCATTTCCTGATCTCTATGTAGCCTTTACTGTGCATCGAGTGTGTAAGAGGGATACAATGGCTGTTTCTCCATTGAGATAAAAGGCCTCTGTTTGGCTTCATCTGCTTTCCAAATCCACTTCAGCGGTAGCACAACGGAGCACAGCACCAGTTTGTGACAGCCAGAGCATGCACTTGTGAGTGTTCACAAGGATGCCAGCAAACCCACCGAGCACACTTTGACGCCATACTATTTACAGTTGGTCACATATTGCTCACACAGAGCCTATGAATAGGTAGAGATGTTAAAGAGTCATACAGGGCATGTCTTGAGGATTAATTCATTGAAAAACAAACCACTTTTAAAGATGAAGAACTTCATGATTAATTCCTAAGTTACATGAGCAATGTGAGAGCATCCAGATGTGTTAACCACAGAATAACACAAACAGCACCAATTGCACAGAAGAAGCTTTCATAATATTGTTCATTATAGTCCAGTGACAGTGGCTGGACATAAAGTCAACTGTCTGCCAGGTTACTGAATGTGATTCACAAGTGCAGCCATGAATACAGTAATCCAGGATGGCTATTAGATATGTCCTTGAAAACAATCTACCCAACCCGGGGCTAAAATCTCCTATCTTTATTTACTTTGTACATGGAAAATCACCATTTTTCTCCCAACTCCAGGAGCAATTAAGATATCATCTTTATCAATCCATTAAGACTCTAAAATATTCAAATCGCTTGAGATAAATCTCTTTTGTCAGTTTTCTACATATGAATTAACTTCTAAAAATCTAAACCAAACAGGGCAACAAGCAACATATAAATATTGGAAAGTGTAGTCATTTTACTGTAGAACTGAAAAAAGAAAAATGGGGCCTAAGCCTCCTAAGGCTTCTTAACCAATGTCTTTTTTTAACGCAATATATACCCACTGATCGAAATGTTTAATCTAGTTGCCAAATAATAACAGTTATTAACACAGATTCGTTTAAACTTCAATGTAGGGAAATAGATGACTGAGAGGAGTAATAATTGCAATTAGTTGAAACTAAACTGTAGCAAATATTAAACCTGTTCTCCCTGTCTTTTAACGGTGCCATAGAAAAGATGCTATTGAGCTGTGAGTTAATTATATGTGATTATTCTTATAGAGAACAGGACTCAAAATAAAAGAGAAAAATTACTCATTATAAAAATCTCTTTTGAAAAAACATTCCACTAAACTAAGCATTCCACTTGAAAATATCAGCAACAACAGGGCCTTGAGATTATCAATATGACATTACTTGGTAGTTAACTGAGAAATAATGGAAAATATAAAGCTCTGGTCATTGCTTACCTATTATTGATATATCAACCAGGGGAATTTATACTGTTCTGCATTGTGAACTTGGCTTGGTATTGTGGTTTAAAAGTGGCACACTATTTAACTCTGGCCAAAGTACCTGAATGTATTCTAATCTGAGACTTTTCAAGCAACAACAGACAGCCAATAAAACACGCTTTTGCCAGCATGTACCTGATGGTGGGTTGGTCGAGGGCCCGTAGCAAACTGGGAGGGGTGGGGGAGCAGTCCAGTGAGGGGATTGCAGCAGCAACGGCAAAGAAGAGAGTTGAAAGAGCAGAGGAGAAAGACAGATATGAGATAAGCAAGGGAGGCAGATGCTAGATAAAACAATAACATAGCATCAAAGCTTCAAAGATGTTTTTTTAAAATGCTACAGTATCAGACATCAATCAGCTTGGTCCAGAATGATAGTAGAAAGATAGTGTTCCCTGCAAAAGGAAATTGTCTACACTTAATCCCAAATTCACCAATTGTTAGACTTGCTGTACTGGAATATAATTGGACTCCCTGTACATGAAAGTGGGAAACATTTAAAAGTGTGTACAGCCGATGCTGACACTATATAAATTATATTTGGATGTGTTACCAAACTATTAATGTTTTGATACTTTTCATGAAGTGTAAATCTCCTTTATTGCATACTTCTGTATTTGCTACCTATTTTCAACTTGCTTTCCTGAGGCTACATAACCAAACAATGAGATGAAACATTTTGATTTCACACTTTACTTTCAAAGAGCCACACTATATGAGTTACCGGAAACACTTTATTATGTAAAAAAAACAGTCACAATTAATTTTGTATGCAAATAACAAGTTTGCAAGGAAAAAAAAGACGGGCCCCAAGGGCTTAGTGCTGAAATTCAACTTTTCAGTCATGGCTCCATCGGGTCTGATATAGTGTATACTTTATTAATCCCTTGTTGGGAAATTCGTTCTCTGCATTTAGCCCATCATGGATGAACCATGAGCAGTTGGCATGCCATCTACCAGCGCCAGGGGAGCAGTTAGGGGTTCAGTGTCTTGCTCAACAACACTTCGACACACTAGGGGGAACGGGGAATCGAACCAGAAGGGTCTGGTTCCAAAGACGATCTCTCAACCTCCTGTGCCACGCCGCCCCCTTTCTTTATTTTTTTTTTAATATACAACACAATATGTTTCACAAAATCTTACATTACACTAAATAACACTGAAGACTAAGACTGGCTAAAGTTGGACCACAGCGGTTGCAGTGAGGCCTTCAGATTGCAAGTAAATGGAAGTGAACACTTATGATACAGAACCAATAATTACTACAAGCCTATAAGGAGTCTAAGGAGTACAATGAAGGTAACCCCATTAAAGCCCCCACTGCCTATGTGATAGCGTCTCACTGCCTTAAGGAGATTGGGGTCAGTCAACACTTGGGCAGCTCTCGATATCCGATTGAGATCTCTCTCAATCTCTGACTCAATGAAATTTTGAGATGCAGTCACAAGAAGTGTTATGGATTCCTTAAGGTAGACTTGCTGTAAATCACTCACCGGGCGACTCTGTGGCTGTGCATTCATTGGCTGTGTCTGGGGAGAATACACTAGAGCAGCAGAGCCAGCATTCTGTCCAGGGTTGTACGGAGACTGTTAGTGGAAGATATCAAAAAATATACACATTGTGGAATGATTTGTTACATATATTTAAGAAATGTGTTGCACAGGATCAGTCACACTTTCAAAGACAACAACAGATATCACATTAACTGGAAACCTAATTTGGATTTTGCTGGAAGAAAATGTTTTCAATTGGAGTTTCTGTACTGTGCAAAAATAATTGGTGCCCTCAAGGGCTGCAAATCCTGTGTTTCTTTATTCTTCATCTTGTGCACCGTGATACTTGGCAGAGGTGGGTTTATCTGCTTACTCGTATTCAAGCTGCTCCTGGTATGGTTGTGCTCATTTGCTCTGGCTGACACTATTATTTATAGAAGGCTGGTAAGAGACTAGAAGTTTCTTTTGGGTGAGGCACTGGGTCATTAGGCCCAAATGGTAAAAGAGGAACAAGGTTGTTCAAGGTAATCCTTCGCATTCTTCCAGAGAGGCTGAGTTATAGAATCATCATTCTTCTAAGCAATAGTGGCGACATAACTCTTTTCTTTTACTTGATCATCCAAATGTAGGGTGAGGGAAAGATCGGCAAGATACACTTCATTCTTGGCTCGTTCCAGACAAATTAAAATGCCTAAAATGTATATATCGGTCTCTAAAATGATCGAATATGCGTACATTTTATTGCAAAACTTGCAAACAAAAATACCTGCATAAACAGAGAAATTAAGTGTATGAGGCAGATCTTCAATGTGTCCCAGGTAAGAAATGCTTTCACAACACCAACAGAATGGGCCATGTGGCCCTGACTACTTCCACATGTGGTCTAAGCAATTGTATCTCACCATGTCCTACGTGTACTCACACCCATAGTTGTGATCAGATCAATCTGGCAGCTGTTTACAACCTGATCTGAACAAGGCCATGGTTACTTAAAACAATCGTTTGAGGCTAAGTATTGTTGAGGTTTAGTTCTGACAGTCAGATTCAACGATTCCAGCTTTCTTTTGTGCACTGCAGAAATGAATGAATAAATCAAAATTAATTAAATTAACAACTCCAATGGTAGTAAAAGGAATAGAGGGAGCAGGCCCTTTAAGACAACAGATGTATCTTTAGCCTTTACCTTGTCCTGAAGCATTTGACAGATGTTTGTACATCGAGAATATTAACTTGAACTTGTTTAACAAGCTAAGATATTCTACATTCATTTAACTTAATTAAAATAACACCCCTGCACATTTAGCGCAACATCAGGCAAGACCAGAGAAGGAAACACAGAAAAATGATGCATCCAAAGAGCTCATGTCAGGAAAGAATAATAAGATGGATGGGTGGGTGTTGGCTGACAAAACTTGATTATACTACACAATTAAAGTTGCCTCTGGATACCCATTACAAATTCTAATATTGTTCATTCATTAAATTAAAAAATGTGTTTCCAAG
The DNA here is from genome assembly GCA_901007705.1 of Fistularia tabacaria. NCBI lineage: Eukaryota > Metazoa > Chordata > Actinopteri > Syngnathiformes > Fistulariidae > Fistularia > Fistularia tabacaria. Next base: position 8,867 of record CAAKHD010034678.1, on the reverse strand, counting down.
GATAAAAAACTATACAGTGTATGTTTTCATTTCAATTAAAATGAAAAGGATTATATTTATTGTTGACAGATTCTAGTAGAAGTTACCCATGCTTGATATGAGCCATTGACTGGAAACAAGACAAAAGGACAGACCAAAAGTGAATATGCAGAGAGGATGACAGTGGGAACATTGACAAACTCACCCCTCCGCCTGCCTCCCAGCCCTTAGGGTAGCGAAATGGGGGAGCTGTGGGTACTGATACCTGAGAGAGCGCTGGGGAGTGGGCATGACCAGGCGGGGTGCCCGCTAAGTTAGGGTGTCCCTTTGTGATTTCGTGAGCAGTGTAAGGGGGGCCAGCATGCCTGGGTAGCTGCATCATAGAAAATACAAGATATCAAATACAAAATATATGATATACATTATTTCAGACTATTGCAAAGGTCAGTGGCTGCATCCCTTTGTGTTGCATTTCAATAAAAAAAATATGGATAGGAAACCACCTACTTAAGAAATTACTACTAGCTGTTGTCCGTGATTTTTATTCACAAACTGAAACTAGTTGACTTTGAGTAGTTTCTTCACAAAAAAATTAGTCCATCATTCCAATTTTAGTTTCAAAGGAATGCAAAGGAAGGGTCATGGTTTGAAAAAGGTTTTAAAATGAGATCTTAAGCCTCTTGGTGAAGTTTTTTGTTAAAGCGCACTGACTCGCCAAAGTTGCTCATCCAATCCAATCAGTGATTTTCGGACTCCACTGCCCATTCAACAAGGCTAATTTGCTGGAAAAACTACCAAAAATGGCCGACTGGTGCCAATGTGCAGGATACACTGCAAATACCCGCGTGTCAGAGGCTTACCACACACCCCCACACATAGATGCTGAGAGGAAACAGCAGTGGCAGGATTCCACAGGTTATTAGTCCTTCCCCGATGAGGAATGTAAATTAAGCACTGAAGCTCAAGGATTAGCTGTTAGTGAGCAGAGGTGAGGACCTGTGCTGTGCATGGATGTGTTGCCTGCTGAGGCTGGAGGAGACTTGGCTCTGGCATATTCTGCTTTGCCAAGCTATGCTATGCAAGGGTGTCTGGACCTCATGAGGTTTCACATGGTATAACTGGGTCAAGTAATCATATTACCAGTTCCACTCATCTGTGATAGATAGAGAGCACCTGGTACAATGGATTCAATTGAGTCATGCAAAACAAGCATCGACAATATGGGCCAGAAAAGGCAACTGCCCACCGAGCAGTGTCAGGCTATTAGCAAGAATGAGATTTGAGTCAGCTCTTAGCCTGTGGTGTGGGAGAGTGGGTATTGACTGCAGCAGTGGTACGCGGGCAATACTACAGCTGCTTGTTCTTAAAAGACGGCCTGACACACCGGGAGTGAGACAAGATACTGCAGGAATAAGCAGTAACTAGGTAACTAGAAAACTGGGCAATTCTTCGAATATCTCAAGGGTATTTCTTTCCTCAATAGTAATGTCTGATTTAAGAAAAAAGTCATTGAGACAGGAATGGACATTACTATCTAAAAACAGTATCTCCAAACTTGGATTTGACAAGTGATAAAAGCGAAAGATCCTGTTGGTTATCATCCTCACCAAACTTCCCTGCATCTTTCCATCATCTTTGTGTGGCCCACTTGCCTTAGATGACCTGGGATAAAGCAACTAATCTAGCTGCCGTTGCTATGGGTGGAGCCTGCTCTGCTTCAGGCCAGTGACTGATTCTGAGGACATATGGAGTGATGGGGTGGGGGAGGGGATGCATGCGGCTGTATAGAGAGCATACATGAAGGGAATTGAAAACTGAAGAGAGAGAAAAAGCCCTATATCCCCCGACACAAAATAAGTGTGCTGCACCAAAGGCACTGTGGTTGCAGTGTCACCGATTGTGGAAGCAAAACCGTCTTTCACCACACTTCAGTGATAGAAAATCTAATTAAACTTTTCATATATTCATTTTAGTTTTGTTTCAGTGGATTTAAAACTCCAGGCCAAAAAACAGAGGAAACCGGGTATACAGCAGTGTATTGAGCTGAGCGTCATTGTCAAATTATTGCCAGTTCTCTGATGAGAGCCTGATATTATTGATGAAAAAAATAAATTCCGAACACCATTTTTTAGAAGCCGGTGCACACACATGTAGCTATTTTTCTTGATGCATTTTTATCTTTTTTTCTGTTTTTTTTTTTAATTTTTTATTTATTTACCTATTCTATATGTCCTTTGGCTAATTTATATAATTATAGTTGCAATATCAAAATCTGTTTTCACTTTTTATGTAAAAATATAATACATTTTCACTTTAATGACTGTATAAAAAATGCCTGAGTACATTTACAAAATGATTGTAATGCTATAGAAAGGGTGGCTTTTTTTAACTGCTCCTGTTTATTTTACATGTTTTAGTGAAGTGAGTATATTTGATTTTATATGTTTATTGCACTGTTGCTCTCACACATAGCTGTTATATTCCTGTATTCGGATTGATACATCTGTTTGAAAGGAGAAAAAATTATTAAATAATTAATTTATCATCTTTTGTAGTTACTTTATGATATTTGTGTATTTGGCAGAACGCAATAATCATTTTTGTATTTCTAAATGAGTTTTTTTTTTTTTTTTAATGTGTCATGAAAATAAGTATCTCACAATGATTATCTACCAAAAAATCAATCCACTGCAGGGAAAGGGAATTTGGCTTTAGATGTGCAGGTATACAGATTGGTGCAGCAGAGCATGACAACACGACTTTTGCAAGGCTACACATATTAGCCAGTAGCAAAAGGTGAGGTCAAGTTTAACTGAATGTAACTTCTTGATTATTAGAACCACATAGTTGATACTGTCGATGAGTCTTGTCTGTGTTTCTATTATACTTCAGCCTGCAGAATACTTGAATACTTCATGTCGCATACAAAAAGCTGAGGTTTTTTTGGTGAGATGGGTCTCCATGCAGCAACTCACATTGTAGACTGCCGCCACTCCAGACTGTGTGGAGAAGATTCGGTCATCCAATGTTGGCTGTACCCGTTGGATTCTGAAAAGTGTGTTTTAAGGAAAATGCCACAGGCAACAGAAGACCAAAGACAATTTTTGAAAAGCTCATAGGGTTTGACTTTGAATGAAAGAAACGAGTGAACAATATTTAGGTAAACCATAGTGGTAGCCTTCATTCAGTAAGTTAGAGGTTTACACCATGACTTTTGTAAGAATTACAATATCCTAAAGGGCTACCTTATATACATTTACATACAAAGGGATTTTCTTCAAACTTTTTTGGTTGCTGAGTTTGATTTGAGGTATTTCCCCAACTACCCTACCCCAGCCAAAATGCCCCATCTCTCAGAGTACACTATGTACCTTCACCGTTTTGCAAGTGTAAAACAGAAAATCAGAAATGGATTTCTGGACAACTCCAGGCAAAGGGACGGCAACAGCAAAATCAGGAAAAATATTAACCCCTGAAAAGACATTATTAGATCAGATCTGCATTCTATATAAAATGTGTCTTTTATAGTTTTTGCAAAATCTACCAGTTAATGAAAAATCTCAAGACATCTAGCACTTACACATGTGGGACTGTATTACCATAAACCAAATATTATTTCCTTAGAAAAGATGAAACATGAGACTGACTTGTGAGGGGAAACAAAGAAGGGAATGTACAGATACATAGGAAGGGAAGCCTTGTGGTTATCAACCTGCTTGGGCAGTTGTGTGTGACAGTCTGGCTCTCATGCTGCTAGTCACATGGTATGAGGGCAGCCGAACGTCTGGCTTTCTTCCTTTCACCCACATCACGCCTCTCTTTTCCCTAAACTCTGTTCCTCACACTGCTCTTTCTTGCTAAAGCCATGATCTCTCTCGGCCCCCCGCCAGGACTTCTAATCATAATAGACAACACAAGGAAATTTAAAGTGAAAAAAATCATTGAAAACAAGAGATTGCCCAATTAGATCTTACATATCAAAATCTATCTGTATTTTAAAGTCAGGTAAAATGAAGCAAATTCTGTCTTCACTGGGCTTGAATGAGCTTTGTCTATCTCTGCCTGGCAGTTTTGCAGTGCTGTTTCCCTTTGAAAACAGGCCTTCACTGCACCGTTTTCCTTCTCAACTGAGGTGAAAATGTGTGTGACAGTACAAATATCTGGACAAACCATAACCACTCAGAGATGTTTTGTAGATGTCTACAAAACATTCAAAGAGCAGCCTCGAAATTAAAAGCAAATTGAACTGCTTGTTGAAGTCACACAATATTAAATGGACTTTGGCAGGAAAAAATAACCAGGACATCCCTGTTGGAGGTAGACAGCACAGTAAATCCTTTGATATATTTCATTATTACTAAAATACTGAAATACTAACAGTATTTATACATAGATATCAATAGGAATTTAGAGGGTCCTGCCTTAACAGGATAAAACGAGTACCACAAGAATAATTTTTATTATTGTTCGGATAACTTGTTTTTTACGTCCAGGAATTGCTATACTCATTATCATAATGAGTTATAATAAGTCCATCCTTCCTCTTGACTGACTGTGACACAGGAGCCTGATTATAGACACTTAAGAGTTGATGTTAGTCACCATAGGGGATTCATGAAGACAGCTTTAAAATAGGAAGCTTCTTCGTGGGAGTAAACAGAAGCATCAAACCCCAAAAACTGAGTTACTCAAACATGATAAAATAGAATATCATATCAATTTACAGGACAAAAAAATAGAAGAAGACCTTGATTCAGAAGTTGCCAGTAAATGTTAAATGTAATTCCTCTTAAAACCTAATCCTGGGATTGAGAAATGGAACTGTTGTACTACTTTTTATCTGTAAAACAGAAAAATGTTTTATCTAATCCAAATATCTAGTGTGGCATCAACACAAGAAATTTCAAAAGTAGAAAAGCTGTGGTCAGGCTCAAGTGATCAGACGAAACAGTTGTGTGGATAAAGCTGACTATATCTACAACCAATCATTGTAAAAGAACTCAAGATAAAACAATCAATCACAGGCAAATCATGTGACAGAACCAAATCATTGTCATAGAATGTGTGATGTTGCAATGAGATGTTGTACAGAGAATGTAAATAGGAGATGAGATCCTACCAATTGACAACTGTCACCCAGCGAACAAATTTCATTGCATTAAATACATGTTTTTGTTTATTTTAAAAGCAAACAAACAAAAGAGATCATTTTATCCACCTTTGTTGACCACCATCTTTTGTCCGTATAAGTCCCTTCATCGAATATCACGTGCTGCATTAATTTGTTCAGGCTGCCCAGGTTGAGATAACTCATTTTGATTGGCTTAGAGTTCACAGACTGAGGGAGAGCCAGAGATCTACAGAAAATATACCTATAGTACCACAGAATATCAACAACAAAAACATTTGTAATATCGTACTGAATATGATATGTCCACTTTGATAACTTTCAAGATCTATATGGAGATTGATCACAATCCTTCAATTATGAAGCCAAACCTATCACGATGGGTTTAATATATAGGTATTTGTGTAAATATTTCTTGAGGCAGGTCGTAAAAGTGACAATGACACAAATGCTAGTCGTCAGACACGACTGTATTGTGGAGTTTAAAACGACAGGAGGCAGGTGAAATCAGAGCTCCATCTGCCAGGAAAGAGAATCAAATTAGGTTTGAGGTGAGGGGTGAAAGTCAGCAGGTAGGAGCATCATAGCACAATACTGGGATAAAAACAAGTCACTTGAACTCAGAAGGTGTTTTGCAACCAACCAAAAGCAAACTGTGAAAATAAGAGATTATATAAGCGGCTGCAATCCAGCTATTTTGTCAGCTTTTTGGAAAAAGCTTAAAATCATCCAGGATATTTTAAACCCACATGCTATATCCACAGCTTGAAGAGAGACTCTACTGTCACAATAATGGAAAATGTATTCTACTACACATACTGTAGATACTGGATCTAATCCGAGCAACTTTTGACTTAGCCTGCTTAAATGATGACCAATGATAATAGCAGGGTTTCATGCTGAACAAAAAGTTAAAAGAAACCAAAGAATGATAGTTTAAATCTTGAATAAAAATGGCGGTGGCAGTTTTTGGCTTTAGCAGCATGATACTCAGCCTTATCTAGAGTCTAGACAGTTTTTCATCAGTCAATTACAGTATCTGACATATCAGTATGTCTTTAAATTTGTTATATACACTAAATCTAAAAATCTGATCAATAACATTTTAATCATTCCTTACTTGACACCAATTTTGTGAAGGCGTTTTGAATGCAGGCTACAGAAAGTGATGTGAGGACATCAACATCATGTGATAAATCTAATTCATATAGTAATATAGCTGATGATGTTGTGTGTTCTTCTTATGTGTTAACTAACTACACAAAGTGGAATTTGAATTTAAGCATCTTAAGAGGTTAAAAATTGATTGATTCCAACCAGAAATCCCTTCTAACTATATGTTACTAGTGCCTGGTGTTTTTCTGGTGTCAAACGGACTGACTATTATTGACTTTGGGTGCAACCCATTGTTAAAGACTATTCGGCGGCTCCATGGCTGGAAACTAGCTCTAGTATAACAACATTTAAATGGGATTCAGATATATATTCTGTCACAATGTTTGTCTTTGTTTTGAATTAACGAAGAGCTTAGGGCTTGAAAAATCCTGTATTGATTTGGCTACAAAGCCACTGGGATCACCAAAAACAGGTGTCATTAAAATGTATATGCGTCAGTAACCTAAGTAATACCCCCAGAATGATTCAAATTCACTTGTGCGTGAAACTTTAAAACCAACAGCAAAGGAAAAAGCTAGACACGTGTAAACAACCCCAAAACATGGTAAGAGTTTCTCAGTATAAATGTCTTCTTCATGGTTATTTCCATAAAACTTTCAACTGCTAGTGTTTATGGGAGCCATCTGACATCAACCTGCCACATGGAAAGTCTACCTGCAAGGTGTTAATTACTCTGATTGGCTAGATATAGTGAGGCCGTGACCAATGAACAATGGTGTTCTGTGATACCCGGAGAGGTGGAGCACTTCCATCATTCATCTACTAGGTTTGTGGCATGTTGGCAAGAGTACTTTCAGCTTGCCTAATAGCTGGTTATTTAAAAACCACCAGGCTGATTTTCATTACATTTTCTGAAACAGTTAATATGACGGTAAAAACACTGAACATTTTGGGGACATTTTTAATGATTATGCTTTAACATTGATTTCTACGGTGGTATTTGAACACTACTATTTATCATACACATTTTTTTATCGTTCCGAAAATATTCCAAAATGTATACACTGACTATTTGAGTAACAAGTTAGAGAAAATCGGAGAGTGGGCTAAAGGAGCTTTGTGCTCTCATGGTGCCCTCAGATGATGAAAATGGGTGGCCAGAAAGATTATCAACTCTGACAGTTGAGAATTCTGGGAAGTGAAGAGTTCAAAGGTGGGACATCGTTTATGTCAAGCTCCCCCTGCGGGTGGCCAGGTAAACAGACCCTAAGCAGCAAAGCCCAACAACATGAAATAAGCATAAATGTGGAAAACTACACGAACTAAATACTAGTTAGATATCCATTACTTTATATTATAGAGAAAAGGGTGAGTACATTGTCGACCTAAAAGCCTGACACAGAGCGACTGCTAGATAAAATGTCTGTAATCCTGGAAAACTGTCTGTGACAGTGACCTACTTGCACCTAGCTAAGAACTACAATGGCAAAGACATTGAAACAGTAATTACATCCAGTTTTACAATGAGAGGAATTGAGTCAAGAATCCCGAGGACACTAGTCTGCATAATGAAATTAGAATCCGACAATTCTGACTGCAGATTGCTTGTGATACTTTGTGGCATGTCCATGATATTTGACACATCACGAGTGCCTCTTTGTTGAAGGTTAAATAAAGAAAATACAAATCACCTTATTTTTATTGCATTTTATCAATGAAGTTGTCCCAAACACATTTTCTTAAGTTTCTAAAGTTCAATTGTAACACTGTCTTTTGGACGTTTGTGAAATTGACAATCTTACTCAAGATTCCAGACATTGATTATCAGTAAATTCATTTAATTCATTTCATAGGAAGCATGAGGATGGGTTGAGTAAACATGAACTTCTTTGCAAAGTTAGAAATTGTTTGAAAATAGAAGAATTATTATTATTAGAAAGAATTATTTTTAAAAAGGTAAGAATAAATTACTTTGAGCATCACAAAAAAAAAAAAAAATCAAAAATCCCTCAGAAACTCATCTCAATTTATTTTAATTCAGCTGACCCCACATTAAAGATACTACCATTGATAGGGGTTGATATGATCAATCTGGTCTAAAACCCAGTTTATTGTTGACATGGTAAACATTGGTTCCATAGTAAAAGCAGGTGGGGCAACTAAGCTGACAACAAAGAGGGGGAGATCATGAAGTATCCACACCTTCATCTTGTCCCTTGACCCTTCAGTGACACTTTCCTCCTTCAAGCCCCATCATTAGTCCTGTAAAGCCACTTATATCCAGAGTTATTCAGCAGTGAGACAAAAGGCAAAAGCTGCGCATAAATAACCAGTGATAGATCCAAGCATGCATCCAAGCATTAATAAAAAGATGTGAAGTGTTTTTTTTCTACAAACATCCTTGAAATCAAATAGACATGTAGCCACAAGCTTCAAAACTGCAAACATAAATCAGCACAATGCCTTCGGTCCCATAGATGTGACATTGATTCCAAAAGATCTATAGAATCAGCCACATCACTGGCTACCTGTAAATCTCAGAGCAGTGGTTTCAGAGTACAGGCACAGGAAGTGAGTGGAGACGACCCAGATGGTGCAGACACAAACCCTCCTTCTCCCTGCTGGCCCACTGGCAACTCACTCA
>CAAKHD010034499.1:20189-35081 GCA_901007705.1 Fistularia tabacaria | reverse complement strand
CTGGTGGGGGGGGGGGGGGGGGGGTGGTGTGTCCAGGTTAAACACGCCAACGGTGTGTGGGTGGAGGGGGGGGGGGGGGGGGGCTTCACCTCTTCATCTTGGAACCCGGGCGTCTGGGGTCTGTTCCGCAGGTGCGGGCCGTAAAGTAGCTTTATAATATCACCCCAAATGATAAACGCGCGAAAGACGCCGTCCCGCTTCTCATGACGGCCCCCCGCCGAGACACATTCACCTTTATCCCAGCGTCTATCTGGACTCGCCGGTCCTCTCGTCTTATCTGCGTTATCTGCCTTTCAGGCCGAGATAGCCGAGAAGACGGATGTGGTTTATTGCAAATGAGCGCATTCCGAGTGAACACACGCTCACGCTCACGCTCACGCTCACACGCGCCGATGTGTCTCCATGCGTTCTAGGTGTTCTGGAAATCACGTCGGTGGATGTGGGAGTGGTGGCCATCAAAGGGCTGAGCAGCGACTACTATCTGGCCATCAGCAGGAAGGGGGAGCTGTACGGAGCGGTCAGTATCCGGGGAAGGGGGGCGGGGGGGGGGGGATCTGGACCGCCGCACGCCAGACACCGACCAGGACGTGTGATTTTCACGAAAGGATAATTCGCTTCTTCGCTGTCCAGTGGCGTGCGGAGCTCTGCTCGAACCCCAAATCTTCATCGTTTCCCGGATTCCGGACTTTTCTTGGGGTTACGCAGAGATAGCACCTCTCAGGTTTCAGTGTAATCCAAAAATAAAAAAATAAAAAAAGACATAAAGCAACCTTAAAAGGCGGGACACAACACAACAACACAACAATAGCAGAATCTCTGGGTTCGAGACAGAAGACAGAAAAAACATAGATCTCATCCAGAAGAACAAATAGATAAATATAGAGAAAAAAGCGGAAGAAAAGGGTTTATCGCAGTGTATTCTATGTAAGGTTCAAGTGTTCGTCGGTCTGTTTGTTTTTGCATTGATCGTCCTGAACCGCCTCCTTGAGGGCGACAGTTGGAGGAGGTGGCGGCCGGGGTGGGATTGGACGCGCAAAAAAAACTCAAAATTCAGCGGCCTGGGATGAGAAATATGACGAGAAAGGAAAACATATTGAAATAAGAACACAGATGATGTAAACGCTTTATTTGATTTGAATATAAATCAATCTGTATGTGAGAATTCTTCTTCATTGCTTCTCAAAGCTCAGTCACTCCTGCAGGTTTTATTCATTTCACTTTTTAAATAACCTTTCAATTAAAACCTCCCACGTAAATATTTCATTAAATATCACCCATAAAACCTGTTAAAAAAAAAAAAAAAAAACACAGTTCAGGTGCGAGTCGCCGACCGACCCCAGCAGGTACGAGGACGAACCTCGATGCAGGAAAAGCTGGAGAAAAAGACGAGGAAACGCGGGAACCGGCGGCCGCATCCACGCGACCGCCTCTGCCTGTGTCGCCCGGCCGCCGTCCACTGATTTATCGCCGCTGAAATTTCAAAACGCCTATCTCATTTCCTTCTCGGCTTGACGCCACGTCGGCCTTCCCTCCGCACGCCACCGCCCGGGTCCCAAATTAGCGCGCGGGATTCGTCGACACTCGATTTGACGGTGATGAGATGAGATGTGCTTTTATGATCCCGTGCTTGGGAAATTGCTTCGCAGCAGCAGCAGCAGCAGCAGGACACACAAGGACAAGACAGTGACAAGCTAAAAATAAATATGTAAAGAGAGCAAAATAGAATTAACTATGAAGTGTAAAAGAAAGTAAAAGGTGAGGAAATAAAATCAAAAATGTCTGTACATAGTTAGCTTTACACAGGAATAAATAATGAGCAGAGTGACCATGTGAAGTAGCTCAGTTCGGGATTGGGGATGAGTTGTTGTCCAGGGTTACGACATGTTCTCACAAAGCTAATCTTTTATTTTAAATGTAAAAAAAAAAAAAACGCGACGTCGCAGTAAAACCCCAGCCGTGCGCTTTTCCTCCCGATGCTGCTGCCGACGCTCCGGTTCGGCTGGCGTTCCCCTCTCACGAACCCGCCGTTTTTTTTTTTCCCTCCAGAGGGAATTCGGGGTCGACTGCGCCCTGAAGGAGCGGATCGAGGAGAACGGCTACAACACGTACGCCTCGGCCGAGTGGAGGAACAAGAAGAGGCAGATGTTCGTGGGCCTGAACATCCACGGGAAGCCGCTGCGAGGGAAGAAAACCCGCAGGAAGAACACGGCCACCCACTTCCTCCCGATTATGGTGTGAGCCGAGGCCGGGGGGGGGGGGTTCGGGGAGGCTGGAAAATAAAAGACACTCGCTGAGAAATCTATCTTTTGGAAAGAAGGCCGCGGTGGGGTGAGGGGGGTGGGGGGGGTGGGGGTTCCGGGAAAGGCGGCGTCCATGTTTTCTCCGAGGCGCGGAATGCGACGAGCATCCTTTTTTCTGTGCCAAAGAGTTTGCGACGCGTACGTGAGAAATGTTATTTATGGATTCGGCCGACGGTAGAGGACGCTCATTTAAAAGCAAAATGTTTGATACTTAGCCGCTGCGTTTCGTTTGTATTGTATTGATTTATTTATTATTGCGAGATATTTAAGCTGGAGGGGAAACACCGGCGCTCCTGCACACTCTTAACTTTTTATAGGATCTCTGTTACGTGGAAATAAAAACACAAGGTCTCCTCTGCACCCCGAGCTGGTTTTAATTCTGTAACACTTTCATTGCACGACGCCGGAGGAGGCTAGCAATTGCGCAAGATCAAGGTGAACACAGAGGTCACGAGCCCGCTCTTATCTGCGTCCGCGAGCTGGAGGAGTGGGGGGGCAAAAGGCAGCCATTAATGCCTCGCCAGATATTTCCATGTGGCAACCATTGCGCTAATGATTGGCTGCCAGGACCGGAAACGCACGGAGGTTAAACCCCCACCACCCTCCCGGTGTGGCCCGCAGCTGACGTCATGACGGAAAACCATTACCGAGGACGTCTCACACACATCTCACACACACCGGAGAGACGTTCCCGAGAGCACCTGTTTGTCGGTTGTTGTTATTTTTTTCTTTTACAAAAAAAAAGATGGCGTCTTTGTGTGTCGGCGGACGCCTCGCACTTTCAACGGGGAACCACAACTGAGAGCCCTGGAAGTGTGTGGGTGCAGACATGTGAGTGTAGGAGAGGCAGAGATGTGACCCGCGTCTGACCACCCCCTCCACACACACACACACACACACACACACACACAGTAATCATGCACACAAACGCACAAATCAATGGCAGATGCCAGATCAAAAGGCGGCGAGGAGAGCGCGAACGCCGCAGGCTCCGGGCCTCGTGTCCTCTTATCCTGTCTTCTCTGAAGATCCATCCAGGCAAAGCCCAGAAACATGGGGAGGAAGAGGAGGAGGAGGAGGAGGAGGAGGGAGGAAACTGCGGCCTTAATTCACAAATCCTTCCATGTTACGCAGTGAGTCTGATGGATCTGTGTGTGTGTGTGTGTTTGTTTGCAGAAACCTCTGAGGAAAATAAAAAGAAATAAAACAAGGGTCAGGGGGCGGCGCGAAGTCTCCGTGTTCTCCCCGTGTCTGCGTGGGGTTCCTCAGGGTTCTCCAGGGTTCCTCCCACACTCCAAACACATGCAGGAGCTTCACCGGAGGCACCAGATGGTCCGGCGTGAGAGGGTGAATGGTTGTGTGTCTCTGTAGAGACCCGGGCCAGGGAGACAGCTGGGATAAGCAGATCAGACAATGAATGAATGAATGAATAAATGAATGAATGAATGAATGAATGAATGAATGAATGAATGAATGAATGAATTCCGCGGCGAGATGAGCTCAGTGGCTTGCTGCGGATATCCGAGCCTTGTATCCATGCAATGACGACCGGATGTGATTTTTTGGGGGGGTCATTCAATTTGGATTTCAAGAGTTTAAAAGGTGTCGAAAAGCCACTTTTGACGTTATTTTTTATATAATATGGACTATATAGTATAATTATACCCCTAAATTGCGGGATAAAAGAGTCGCTGTTTTGTTTTTTGGTTAAGTTTCTCCCCCTGACGCGCCGTAGTTTCGGTCGAGCTGATTTGCAGCGTGTATTGACGGCGGGTCAGTGAGACGCGGCGCCGTTTCGCAGTAAACACAGGCGGACGATGGCGTGTCGGAGAGGGGAGCCCGAGGCGTCGGGGGCCGCCGGCGTCCCCATCTGCAGGTTCATAAAACCCAGCGGTGACGAGCATGTGGCGGGTCCTTCCTCCAACACGCCATCCATCATCCTCCGCATTCCTGAGCCTTGCAAGTATTTAAACTTCCTCTGAGACACCGGTATGAGGATGAAGGGCGGGGGGGAGGCAGCAATAACAGAAAATAAGAGCAGTTATCTGTTATCAAAGTGGGTCTTCTACGTTTTCTGGCTCGGGAATTCTCTCTGGCATAATGCGATCCAGCTTTCGGAGAGAAGTGGAAAATGGCCGGGGGCCTAAAAAGAACTAATGAACACTTGCGCCGAGGATTCTGGGGCAACACATGTTTGCAGCGGGCAGCTACCGAATGAGAGGAGCGCTTCGGAAAAGGTCGCGCAGGTCCGGGATCTTCTCAGAGGTGCACTTAAAAATCCAACGCGCATTGTTGTGGTGAATATTAAAAGCGAACACGAAGGAGGACTGGAGGTCATGAAATCAAGTCAACCTGTTTTTCACCGGCCCGTCATTTCGCACGTACTTTATGTCGACTCTTCATAAAACGAAAACATCGTGACCTTTAAGAAGAGGAGGGAAATTAAACATCCTACATTTTCAGACTATGCCGGCTCACGACAAGAAGGTGGAGGCCTTTCTGTGAGGAGTCCACGCCTTCTCCCCGGGTATGCATGGGGTTCCTCCGGGTTCTCTGGGTTCCTCCCACAGTCCAAGAACGTGCAGGAGGTTCAGTGGAGACCCTAAATTCTCCAGATGTGCGAATGAGAGGGTGAACGGTTGTTTGTCTCTATATGTGACGTCCATGTGACCGACTGGCAACCGGCCCTCTCAGCCAATGACCGCTGGGATAAGCTCCAGTCATGGTACAGATAATGAATGAATGAAAAGACCATAAGAAAAAAACAAAACAAAACAAAAAAATGCCCACTGCAGTCAGAAGCAGTTTATATGTGAGCCATTTTTATTTTTGCACTGAGAAAATGGTGAAACATACGCCGTACCTACAAATCAGGTAAGTGAGCGCTTCTGAATCTTGGAGATGTTAGATAAAAAAGTGAATGTTACGCATTTTTTCAGAAATAGGCGACAACTGAAGATACGTGATTATTTGTGAAACGATCCAGAAACTTTTGCTGCTGCCGCTGCACGAATACTGACTTGTGCAGAACTGGGCTGCACTTCCACTCCGGTCCGCTAGAGGGCGCCATCGCCCGCTCGCCAGAAAAACACACGGCTGGTAGATCAACTGGTTTTGGTTTGTTGTCAAAGGAAGTGGCAGAAACGGCGTACAACAACAAAAAAAAGAGGGGCCAACATGAAAGATAGATAGGGGCGTTGTTTAACGGCGGCAAACGAGTAAATATCGCGAAGAAAAGCGCGTAAAATATCGTTATTGCTCATCTCCTGCAGATGCTGTTCCGTAAGTTGTGAGTTGTAGCCGAGTCGACGAGCAGTCATGACTGACAATTTCGACAGAGCCCCAGGAGCAGGGAGAGCCCGCAGCCTGCCTGCGGAACCCGGGATGATGGACGGCGACGCCAACATACAGCTTTTCAACCAAAGGGGGCCGCTGAGGCAGCCGCGGTCCTTTCCGTCTTTCCCCGAAAACAACATCGGCGCGGCTGCCGACCCGGTCCCGGCTGCAGGTGAGCAGGCTCCGGCGCTCGGGGGAGCTAACGCCACCTGAGCGAACGCTCGTTCTCAGTCCTCATTCGCACCGCCGACAAGGTTGTTTTCAAGGGAAATTCAGAACAAATCCGCGTTAAATCTTTATTTTAAAGCTTCCTCGGGGGCTTCCTTTCCCGCTACCCCCTCTTCTCTCCCTCTCCCGCGGGGGGGAGGGGGGGGGAACACGGCGTCCAAAATCCGGAGCTGTCATTAGCCACATTAGCTGCTAAATATCAAGCTAACTTGGTGGCTAGCTGTTTTGGCGCCGCACCACGCTGCTGCTTTATTTTATCGTTTAGGGGGGGGTGGGGGTGGGGTGACGCACCATCTAAATACCCCCCCCCCCCCACCCCACCCCCACTCGCGTTTTGACCACGGAACTCACGTACCACACGCAAGGGTGGCGCACTTCTGTTCCTGTGTGCGTGTGTGTGTGTGCGTGTGTGTGGAGCCAGCAGCTGCTAGCAAACGGAGGTCCATCGCTGCCAGGACGAATCACTTTCGCTTTCTCAATCCGATCGTGCAGGACGAAGAGGGGCCGGAGGAAGGGTGGTGTGGGGCCGGAGGAAGGGAACGGGGTTATTATTAAACCATGATATACACAGATTTCAAACGCGGGGTTTGTTTGACGGGCTGCAAAACCAAGGTGGATGTAAACACTGCTCGGACATTAGCTCGGTCACGTGGTTGATCTTTGTTTTGAGGCTCCTGTATCAGGATGTACTTCTTCAAGCGACTCTTGCTATTTTACTATGATTTCCTGCTCAAAATGTGTTGTTTTTATTCTCCCTGGGGTACTAGTATGTCAAAGACAATATTTCAGATGGTGCTTTCATGCACATTCCTCCTGGATTTTGAAATTGCTGTTTTCCAGGTGGACATTCATATTTCAGTAATTATCCATCCATCCATCCGTCCATTATCTACTGCTTATCCTGGGATCCTATCCCCGCTGTCATTGGTCCAGAGGCCGCCAGCGGGGCCGCACATTGAGACATACATCCATTCACTCCCCCGTTCACATATCCGTGCAAATTTTCCAATTTATTCCAGTGGACCCCCTGCATGTTTTTGGACGGTGAGAGGAAACATTAGAACTCGGGGGAACCCCGCGCAGACACGGGGGAAACATGCGGAGTCCGCACAGAAAGGCTCCCTGTGGGAATCCAACTGGGGACCGGCTTTGCTGCGAGGCGGAAGCTCTAACCGCTGCAGCACCATGCCGCACTATCAATTTTCAGATACCCTAGATACCTTACAAGCATTGCTAAGTGACTAATGACAGCAACTCTGTTAGCATTATGTTGTAAAGAAGAGTCCCCGTTCCCTCTGATATGTCTTTAAAATGTCACATTGGCTTGAGGTTGTCACATGACGCAGACAATTCCCTCTTCCTCTTTCAGAGTATAAAAGGCTTCCGCAAAATGTCTGCGGCCCCTTCGGCTCCCAGGCGGAGAGCGACGTGGACTCCCTGGTCAAGACCTCCAAGCTCTCGGCCAGTGCGCCGGAGTTTGTTCCCGCCGCGGTGAACCAATACGACGTGAGGAGAACTTTCATCACATTCAGAAGAAGAGCTGGATTTTAAAAGAAAAAAAGTTTTAATCTATTTCTTTGCAGGTCTACACGTATTATGACAACAGCGGAGAGGAGTACGCCGAGCCGACCTTGGCTGAGATGGTCTCAGAGTTCCTCTCCCACCTGAACTCCTCACCCGGCACCTTTGAGCTGGACATTGAATACATAACCGTCATGCTGAACGCCAGGGTGACCACCGAGGAGCTGCTGGGGGAGCTTGTGGAGCTGATCTACACACAGGTGTGGACACGCGGACTCGGAGGATAGAGCTAAAACAAACGCAAAATCAAATTAACAAATGTGCTTTTATTTTTTAATTTTTTAACTCCTCAGTCCACCGCCATTCCGAACTTCTCCTACACGGGGGCCCGGCTCTGCAACTATCTGTCCCACCACCTCGCCGTCAGCCCGCCCAGTGGGAACTTTCGTCAGCTGCTACTGAAAAGGTCGTCTTGCAACGCGGCCAACGTTGAATCCCGTCTGTGGGCGGCGGCGATCGCTAAACGGATGACTTTTGTCGGCCGCAGGTGTCGAAGAGAATTCGAGCAGAGGGACGCGGCTGTGCGAGGGGATCCGGACACCCAGAAGAAGTTTCACTCCTTCGTGCTCTTTTTGGGAGAACTTTACCTTCACCTGGAGGTAAGAGGTCGCGCCTCATGCGCCTGGTGTCCGACCTGTGCTCACGCCGCTGCACGCCGCTGCACCCCGATCCACCGCTTCCCTCCAACTGGTGTTTTTATTTTTCACCGTACAATCTGAATAGCTCTTTGTACCACTTTGTCATGTTTTGGTCCAAGCTGCTTGGGTGACTGCTAGAGGCTAGCGTGGTTCTCCTGGCAACGGAGCGTTTTTTGTTGTTTTTTGGCCTCTTTCCGCAGCTGCTTCGGAGAGAATTCAAAAAGTCAAAGCGCGCCTTGTTATGTGAGCCATGCCACAGTATTCAACAGGTAGTTTGTCAGGTCACGTGTGGACTCTGTTCAGCGAGGCCGGCGGCATCGTTCCCGAGAAGGTCTCTGATGTAGTTGTGCTTTCACGCCAGACCATCGGGGACCACTCGTCAGATCTAAACCAGAGTTTACTGTGCCCGGTATTGGGGAAAGTGGCGGCATCACATGGTCGAACCTCAGGCATCCAGAGGAAAATCAACAAGTACGAGGATTGTGAGTCCACAGACAAAGCAAAGAAATTGCAGATTGGGAATTTTGGAGCGGTGCAGGACATGTATGCTGCAAGACAGCGGTGAGCTACGATGTAGGTGT
Source organism: Fistularia tabacaria (assembly GCA_901007705.1). Classification (NCBI taxonomy): domain Eukaryota; kingdom Metazoa; phylum Chordata; class Actinopteri; order Syngnathiformes; family Fistulariidae; genus Fistularia; species Fistularia tabacaria. The sequence goes on along the minus strand of CAAKHD010034499.1, from coordinate 26,417 downwards.
GATGGGTGTAGGTGGGAGAGCATCAGCGATCATCTTCTTGTCTGCTGTGCTGCTTGACAGGCTTACAAAGGAGGTTAGACAGGAATTTCCATGGACTAAATGATACTGTGATCTGTAGTGAGAGCAGAAAGCAGGTGGAGGAGAATCTCAGCAGGTGCAGGTATGACCTCGAGAGGAGAGGGATGAAGGTTAGCTGCAGCAAGATAGAATACATGTGTGTGAATGAGAGGAACCCAGCCGTCCAGAGCAGTGGAGAGAGTGGAGAAAAGAGAGTCAGCCAGAATGAAAGGAAAGGTGCAGAAGAGCGAGACCGAGGAGAAGACATGAGGCAGAGCTGGAGGCACCAGAGATGAAGATGTGGAGCTTCTTCTCTGGGAGCGAGGAGGATGGAGAGGATCGGAAACGGGTCCATCTGAGGTACAGGATATTAGATGTTGTGGAGATAAAAGTCACACTGAGATGACGTGGACGTGGACAGAGGGTGGCGGGGAAGATCTCACGCATTTCGTTCAGCCGATCTTTTTCTTGACGTTTGTGTCCACCTGTTGTTTGCTGTGTTCAGGTGAAGAGTGCAAAAGGAGGCCACAACCGAGCGGAGATCCTCCTCTCCGGCCTCAACGATCTCATGATCAGTCTGCTGTCCAACCCGGTGGACGCCAACCTGATCTGCGCCGTGAAGCTCCTGAAGGTTTGGAAAAGTCTCGTGCGATTATCCGCGCGTCTCTGCCGGTCTTCTTCTTCTGGGGGAAAACAAAAAGCGACAGCGATTATCTTGGTCTCCTGAAGCTGACAGGTTCGGTCCTGGAGGACGCCTGGAAGGAGAGTCGACAGAAGCACATGGACGATCTGATCAGCAGGATAAAAACCATTCTGCTGGACGCGGCGTGTGGCAGGTCAGTGCGCCCGCCGCTGCATGAAGTACTCGCTCTTCACCTCTGACCTTCAGCGCGGGTCAAGGTCGTAGCCTGGACAGTAATGAACCAGCATCGACGAGGTCCGGGTGGACAACACCGTCCCACGCCGTCAATTCACCTCATGGACGGCCGAAGCGTCAGGTTTATAACCTGTGAACACAGGTTATAAACACTCAGTCATCATCTCCACCGATTATCCTGCCCTCTGGGCTCATCTGTGCATCCCGGCAGCCATCGAGCGAGAGGCGGGGCCAACAGCGGACAGGTCGCCTGTCAGTCACACCGCCACAGAGAGACATAAAACCATTCACCCTCTCATTCACGTCAAATTGTAGTCCATTACGTTGTGTGTTGTTTATGTTATCTGGTTAATAAGTAGCTAATGAGGGCGGCTGTGTCTCAGCTGGTAGAGCACGGCGTTCCTCCACACTGAAGGTCGCCGGTTCGATTCCCGGCTGACACTGAAGCCTGCCAGGTTGCTCCTGATGGTCTGGTTAGCTGCCTTGCATGGCAGCTGCGCCGCCGTCGGTGTGTGAATGCATTCCAGTGTAAAGCTGCCGAAGGCGCTCTACAAGTGGAAGCCATCGGAAACCAATCCACCGCCGCGGTGCCGAAGCCCCGCCCCCTCACCCGCACGACGCCTCTGTCTCCGCAGAGACGTCAGACAGATGCTGCTGAAGCTGGTGGAGCTCCGATCCAGTGACTGGGGGAGAGTCTCTGCCGCCACCGCCAGCAACGCCACGCCGGACAATGACCCCAACTATTACATGGTGGGTGTGACGTTACACACACACACACACACACACACACACACACGTTTTCTGCCATATTAACACTTTATTTTCTAAATTCCCACGCAGAACGAGCCCACGTTTTACACTGAAGACGGCACCCCGTTCACAGCGGCGGACCCGGGTAAGGACGCGGAGACGTCAGGCTTCCTTTAAATCAACCAAACTTTTGTTTTTAATGGCAGACGGTGTTTCCTTCAGTCCAACACCGTTCGCAGGAAGAAGCCCTGTTGACACGACACAGTTGTGATGGGAACGGCAGCGACTTAGGAGTTTTCCAAGTTTTCGTGATTCGAGCGGAGATTTGAGTTAGGAGCGAGCGGGATGAGCGTTTGACGCCCGCAGTCCGTGAAGCGGCGTTTAAAAACAAAAGGCCGTGCCGCCCGCCGCCGCTAGCTAGCCCAGAGAGAATCACTGAAAACCATCAGCGTTGTGGACTCGTCTGCGACGAGATGGAGAAGCCGTCGTCGGCGAGAAGGCAGGAGACGTGTACGGGGATTTGGCGCGACGGACGGCGGGAACGTCTTTCAAAAGCCGAACAGGGACGGTTTGATGGTTTTAAAAAGAGGAGCCGCTTCACTCCGTCCATAAATGAAGTTAAGCTTTTGAGGTGTCGCAAAGTGTGCGCGTTACATTTAGCAACACATTGTAGCATTAAGTGTGTAGCCAGTAAGTTAAAGACAGCAACAAATGGAAAAACTCCCCCAACCTCCGCTAACCGCATCTCCATCTAATCCTCATGCTAAATACATTTAATGAAGCCAGTTTATTTTGTTACATTCTCTTTTATCATGTATTTTTTAACTTTTTAATGCATTATTTGTTATTTATAAAGTACATTTTTGTTATTTAAAAACACGTAACAAAACCGCAGGGCTGGAACGGATTCATAGCGTTTCAATACATTTTAATGGGGAATTTAATTTGATATACGAGCAGGTTGAGTCACGGGACAAATTCAGCTCCTAAGGTGTTACCCTCTATATGTTTTTGGAGGAGAAAATTTCGTGTTTTAACCCGCAAACGTCTGAGATCACGGCCTTGACTGAACGGCGGTGTCTCCTCAGAGTACGCCGAGAAATACCAGGAGATGCTGGACAAGCAGGACTACTTCCACGAAAACTGCGGGGAGAACGGGAACGAAGTGTAAGTCCGGCCGCGTCCATGTGAAAAGTTATTTGAAAAGAGGAAATCCCTGCTTTCACGTCCTTCCATGAGTGTGAATCACACCGGGGAGTGAAGGGGTCGCTAAATATATACATGTATACATTACGTATATACATTACATATATTTTTTACATACGTTTAACTTTAAAACATTTTTTTTAATCTTTTTATTAAATGAAATTAAATTTATCTTCCATTTTTATTTTTTGTTTTTTTCTTATTTTTGTAATTTTGGGGGGGGGCAATTTTTTTTTCTTTTTGTTTGATTCTTTCACTTTATTCTGCGAGCAGGAGCTGCTTTTCTACGAAAAAAAAAAAGCAATTTCCCCCTCCAGGGTATCAAGAAAGTATTGTGATTGTGATTCTGCTGAGGGCACACGTGGAGCTCCGGCCCTTCGCTCACGTGACCCGCATAAAACCCCAGAAGGTCACGTGACCCGCACGAGCCCCCCCACCTTCCCCGGGCTTTTTCTTTCTTTTCCTATTTTTTTTTTTTTTTGAATGCGGCCCGACCGGCCCACAGTGCACCGGGGCCCGAGCCGGGGCCTCCGGTTCAGTCTAGTCAGCAGTCGAGCGTGAAAGGGGGGCCGTGACGCTTCTGGTATTTTGTCTCGCCGCCGGGATGCGCGGGTCCATTTTCCTGCGCCCGTGAATAAACCCCAACCCTCGCCTTCAAACCCCCCCCCTTCTTGTTGTCCCGCAGGTACTACTACGACGACGAGATGGACCCCGAGATAGAGGAGGCCTTCGAGAGCTTCTGTTTAGAATCGGAGAGCAAACGGAAGCAATGACGCAGGTGGGGCGGAGGAGAAGGTGGAGGTGGAGGGGGGGGGGCGGAGGGAATTCGGGGTGGGGGGGAGGGGGGCGTCTCTGAAACTGGACAGGCAGACGCCGCAGCGTCCAACCCCCCCCCCGGAGCCGCTGTCATCACGAAAACAAATGGAATGACACGGCGGAACCGGGAAGGTTTCCGGATGTTATTTTACCGCAAACAAGCATTTTGAGTAAAGCCGCGCATTGCACTTCTGACACTTTGTTTCGGACCGTAGACCCGGGGTCGGGGGGAGCGAATCAGGGGAGGCGTCCGTCTTTTGTGTAAACTCCCGAGCTCCCGTCGTCTGTTTTGAGTTCTCCCGCCCCCGGCCGCTCCCTAACTTCTTCTTCTTTCCTCTTCCTCTTCTTCTGCAACCTGTTTGCGGCGAGAGGGACGCAGTTTGCTGTGGATTTATTGCTGTGGAGGTTTTTTTGTTTTTGTTTTTGTTTTTGTTTTTGTTTTTGTTCTTTTTTTTTTTTTTTTTTTTTCCTTTAGATGACTGACGGGTTTCCTCAAACGTGTGAATAATTTTATCAAATACTAATCCTTGCCCGCTTCCTCCTCCCCGTCCCCCTCACCCGTTCATAAGCGCAGGCCATTTCTTTTATCCTTTAGGTGGTGGGAATTTTTTTTTTTTTTTTTTTTTAGCTTTACGTGAATAAAAACGTCGTTCAGCAGCAGAATCCATTACCTGAATGTAGCTTTAAAATCCACACATGTTGCAGTTTGTGATATTTAAAGAAAAATTCCCCCAAAAAAAAAAAAGACAATTAAAAAGGCCTCCCGGTTATCCGAAGACAGAAATTCACAGATCCCATAATGAGAATGTTGTTTTTATAGTGTGTACATATTATTTATAGCATTGTTTGCCTGCAATAAATACTTTATGATATCACTTTGTTTGCGTTGCGTATCTGAAGCGGCCGCGTGGATCCTCCGGAGGCCTGTTCGTGGACACCAGGTGAACACGGGCTCCCTTTTTCGAATAATAAATTGCTTTAAATCTGGGGGGGGGGGATGGAAACTGTTTTTAAAGGTTGAATCCAAGGCGGCAGGAAACTGGCTCAGGAGTGACGGAGAGTGAAGAAGTTCGTCGTTCGGCCTTTGGGGTTTTTGAAAAGTGAACCCTGCCCTCCTGTGGCGGCTTTGGCTCAACGCAGGAGCTAAAACCGCTCTGTCCATTCATTCATTATCTTTACAGCTTACGCTGCGCTCTGGGTCACGGGGGTGGGGGTGGTTGTTGGAGCCGATCCCAGCCGCGATTGGTCGAGAGGCCGGGCTCACGCCAGACCGCTGGCTCACGAATAGAGAAATAAAATCACACGTCATTTAGAGATATGGAACCATTCACACATCTGAGAAAGCCCGCTAGGCCCTCTTATGGGAGTCTAACCGGCGACCTTCTCGCTGTGAGGCGGAAGCGAGAACCGCCGCGCCAACACAACGCGCAACGCTGATCCTCAGTGTTCCCTTCTTTTTAAAATAACCTTTGCTGAACAGGGCCAGACGCATGAATCATTCTAGATTCAAACACCAGAAGTCACGCGGACGGGTTTCTGGCCCTGGTTCGGCCTTCGATACCACTACAAATCCTGATCTCGGCGGGAGGCCGTGTTTCCGTTGGATGTCCGCCGACGGCATCACAGTTTAGTCATTTTCTTTCTTTTGATAAGAGTCATGAGTGGCAGGAAAGGGGGTGGTTGGTGGTCATGGTTATCAGACAGAGATGATGCACACTTTGTGGCTGCCGTGCTGCTGAAACTTTGCATCATTAAAGAATAAAAAGACTTCCTTCAGTCTCGAGAGGCACCTCGTTCTCACGCTCACAAAACCACAACGAAGTCTGTGTTTTTTAACATTTCAGATGTTCTGTCGTGTCAGTTGGCGTCAAGCTAAAAAAGTCCCAGAAGCAGCACATCAATTCAAGGAACAGCATAAAAAAAACGTTTACCCACCTGGACAGGCCGGTTGTTTGTGTGTGTGTGTGTGTGCAGCCGTTGCCCGGCGAGGCCCCGCTGGACGAGGCCGTCTGGCACAAAATACAACAGGGGAGAAAGCGGAGCCTGACATTCTCATTGGTCAGCAGATGGGTGTGAAAGAGGGATTAGCGCTGTGTTACAATCCACTCACCCGGAAGTGTGTGTGTGTGTGTGTGTTTCAAACGAACGAGCTGCTCGAAGCAGCACGTTGTGGTCACGGGGGTCGATCTGAAACCTAACCTGATAATCCTCCAGTGATATTATCGAAACGAAAGAGCGAATGAGGGAAGCGTTCTGGACATTTCTATCTGGACTCTTGTGTCTCCAGCCTTCTTCTGTCTGCACATACCTTTATAGGTGTGTGTGTGCGTGTGTGTGTCACAGCCCCGCTCTGTAAGGAGTGGCACCTTTTGCAAGGACTTTTCCTACTTGTAATCCGTGCACCCTGGATTCAACTTTTCTCCACTGACCTGAATAAGAACTGGGCCGGTTTATCCATAAAGGACCGTGGGCCAGAGCTAATGGGGGGTGGGGGGGCGAGGGGGGGTTGGGGGGTGGGGGGG
>CAAKHD010034499.1:1822-18939 GCA_901007705.1 Fistularia tabacaria | reverse complement strand
CTACAGATAGGATATTTTTAGCAACCCCCCCCATCCCAACCACACACACACATTTTGCAGTGCCCCCCCCCCGACCCCCTGGCTTACGGAAGCTCCGCCCCCATCTTCCCAAACCCCGCCCCCTTCACAACAATGCCTCCTTTTACAGATCTGTAATCCCGGGCCCAGATGATGTCACAGGGGTCGCACTCTCCGACTTCCTGTCGGGTCACAGAAGAATCGGCGCTGCCCTTCGGACGCTCAAACAATACCCCCTAAACACACACAATTACGCACACACACACACACACGCTCACACACACACGTACACACACACGTACACACACACATACACACACAGTTTGGTGGAAATTCCCTCGAATGGCGTCTGAGGCCAACACCCAATCGGTTCTTCGTCCTTTGGTCGCCATGGCAACAGGCGTGAGGACCCCTGATTCGTGGAGGGGGCCGGGATGTGGTGGAAAAATGTCGCCCGGCCACTCATTCTTTCATTCATTGATTCATTTATTCATTCATTCATTCATTCATAGTTTAATTTATTTTATTTTAATTTATCATTCTTTCATCATTGGGTGGGAGGCGGGGCTTAACCCGGACCTGTCAATCACAGACTCTCATTCACCGTCAGTCCGAAGGACTTCAAGAGACCTTCTGGAGGAAACCTGGAAAACCCCAGGAGAACCCACGCAGGGATAACACACACACACACCTCTTTTAGTTGATTAAAATAAAATAAAGTTGAATTTTTCATTCTCACATATTAATGTTGTATTTGGGTGTTTTCAAATTCAATCTAACGAGGCCCTGCGTAACTGGAGGACGTGCAACACTGTCATTGTCTCACCGTCTGCGCTGGATTGTCTCTGTACACATCTTTCTCTTGTCTGTATTGTCCAAGTGTTCGTAGTCTGTGTATGCAGTGGAGACCTCATGTTTCTGTTTCTGTGTCTTTGTGACATCAACCTGCCGAGGGGCTGCAGATGGAAAATCAGCCTAAGGCTATAATCTGGCATATTCACATTTTCTTTTAAATGCTCATTAATATGTATTGTTCCCCTTTTCTCTTAAGTAAAAAAAAGAAACAAAAACAAATTGTGACTGGTCAGTGACCGCTTCTTCTGCGCACACACACACACACACACACACATACACACACACACACACACACACCGAAATGTGAATATAATGACAACACACTTCCGGTATGATGCATCAGCTGTGACGTCTGTACGTGTGTTCGTGTGTGTTTGTGTGTGTGTGTGTGTGCAGGTGCGAGGAGGAGGAGGAGCGTGTCTGGCGCGTCACCGCAGAATACCCGGCCACTCCCGCCCACCCCGCGGCGACGCCACGGCAAGTGTGGCTCCCGTCGCTCCGCTCCCGCACATGGAATAACGCCGACCATGGAGCGCTTCCTCCTCTTCCTCTCCCTCCTCTGTAAGTACGCAACTTTGTTTCTGGATCTTTGCACATCCGGCGCGGAGGGGGAAAGAATAAAAAAGAAAAAACAAAACAAAAAAACAATCGATAAATCAATGAGATCAGGTGTGGTCGATCGGTGATCGATGGAAGCGTCGCTCCGTCCTGATAAATCCATTAACAAAAAAAAAAAATTCGAATAAAGTGATTTAAAAGAACTTATTTATTGACACCCCCCCCCCCACACACACACACACACTCTGAGAGGAAACCTTCAATTCTGCAAGAAGTTTCTTCACCGCGTCGGGGGTAAACAGGCGTGGCAAGCGTGGGGTTTTTGTGTGGATGTGGGTGTGGGTGGGTGGGGTGTCCTCCAGAGTCCGGCGCCCTGCCACATTCCTCCCCCCCGCTGCAGGTCGGGTCCGCGGCGGGTGCAGAGCTCTGCCTGTCCGGGCTTGCGGGTCCCGAGGCCGCTGCGCGGATGCACGCCGGTAAATTCCACGTCCCGGGCGAGGGAGGAGGAAGGGGGAGGTCCTCCTCCTTTTCCTCCTCCTCAGGCAGGTATTTTTTATTTGCTTCTGCACTGACCTGCCTGCTTCACACCACCTGTGAGTCAAACAGAAGTGGTTGGCTGGAAACCACCTGATCGGGCGCTGGAAGGGGAAAATTAACCCAAACCTATGAACATGTATTATTTCTTTCTGTCTCTCTGCATATATATGTATATATTTTGAATGGGCGGCGCAGTGTTTGGTCCTGCGTGGAGTTTCTTCGTGTCTGCGTGGGTTTTCCTCCGGGTTCTCCGGTTTCCTCCCTCAGTCCGAAAACAAGGTGAATTGCAGGTTGCAGTTAAAAGCAGGTTAATTGGGAAAAAAAAATCGGGTAAAAATTGGCCCGAATGAGTGACAGGTTTTCTGTCTGGACCCCACCTTTCGCCCGATGACGGCTGGGCTAGACTCCAGCTTCCCCCGCCACCCTGAGTGCAGGATACGGACGCTGGTTGGATGGATGGATGGATGGATATTTATATCTAAATAACACGTAAAGGTTCGGCTGCATGTGATCGGAGCCCTCAGATGCACACAACAGCACAAGCCATGCTTTTTTATCCGGCATATCCAGCTCTGCTTTTACAGAAATTCACATTAATTCGTGAATTCATCATCCGCACCGCTTATCCTGCGAAGAGAAGATCCCAGCTGTGATTGGGCGAGAGGCGGGGTTCACCCTGGATCCATCGCAGGGCCTCATAGGGAGACGTACAACTGGACACCCTCTCATTCACATGTCACATAGAGACATACAACTATTTACATCAAGGAGCAGCTCTGAGCCCCTTCTCGTTTGCAGTGGTGATGGACAGGCGGACAGATGAGGTTAGATAGGTATCTCCATGGACCGTGATGTTCGCAGATGACACTGTGAGCTGCAGTGAGAGCAGGGAACAGGTGGAGAAACATCTCGAGAGGTGGAGTTATGATCTGGAAAGGAGACGAGTGAAGGTTAGTTGCAGCAAGCGGCTTCTCTCTGCTGCTGCTTCAGAGGGAATTCAAAAAGTCAAAGCATGCATTGTTATGGCACGTCACAGTTGTGGTATTCAGCAGGTAATTTGTCAGGTCACGTGTCCGTTCTGGTCAGCGAGGCTCGCAGCATCGTTCTCGAGAAGGTCTCTGATGTAGTTGTGCTTTCATGCCAGACCATTGGGGACCACTCGTCGTATCTAAACCAGAGTTTGCTGTGCCCGGTATTGGGGCAAAGTGTCGAACCTCAGGCATCCAGAGGAAAATCAACAAGTACGAGGATTGTGAGTCCACAGACAAAGAAATTGCAGACTGAGAATTTTGGAGCGGTGCAGGACATGTATGCTGCAAGACAGCAGTGAGCTGCGATATAGGTGGGATGGGTGGAGGTGGCAGAGCATCAGCGATCGATCGCCTTCTTGTCTGCTGTGGTGATTGACAGGCTTACAGAGGACGTTAGACAGGAATCTCCGTGGACTAAATTACGTTTGCAGATAATACTGTGATCTGTAGTGAGAGCAGAAAGCAGGTGGAGGAGAATCTCACGAAGTGCAGGTGCGACCTCGAGAGGAGAGGGATGAAGGTTAGCTGTAGCAAGATAGAATACATGTGAGTGAATAAGAGGAACCCAAGAGGAACAGTGAGACTACAGATAGTGGAGATGGAGAAGGTGGAGGATTACTGAAGTACTGAGGGACGACAGTCCAGAGCAGTGGAGAGGGTGGGGAAAAGAGTATCAGCCAGAATGAAAGGAAAGGTGTACAAGACAGTGGTGAGACCAGCGATGTTGTATGCTTTAGAGACAGAGCTGGAGGTGGCAGAGATGAAGATGTCCAGGTTCTCTTAGGGAGGGATGAGGATGGATAGGATCAGGAATGAGTCCATCAGAGGGACAGCACATGTTAGATGTTTTGAAGAGAAGGTCAGAGTAGCCAGACTGAGATGGTTGGGTCATGGACAGAGGAGGGAAAGTGAATATGTTGGTGGACGGATGCTGGAATCTGAGCTGCCAGGCAGGAGGTCTGGAGAAGACCAAAGAGAAGATTTATGGTCGTAGTGAAAGAGGACATGAAGTTAGCTGGTTTGAGAAAAGAGGATATAAAGAATAGGGCTTGATGGAGGAGGTTGATTTGCTGTGGCCCCTGACAGGAAAAGAAGAAGAAGATAGAAACATACAACCCTTCACTCTGTCATGCATTTATGTTTTCCCAGTAAAAGGACGGGTCGGGCATTGCCAACAAGCAGAGGAAGGATCTTAATGCAGCTCCGTTTCCTCCCGTCAGCTCCTGGACTCCGTGACTCACTGTCTGTGTTTATTGTTAGACGGGTCCTTGGGCCTCTTTAAAGGCTACGCTACGTTTACAATTTCAGATGCCATCCATCGAAGCGAACGCTCGACCGACCGTCAAAACTAATGCTGTTTGTCCGCAAAGGTCCTTTGACTGCTGTGTTGGAGTAGCCTCACCTCTCTTCCCCCACCGACAGTTGGCAGGATCGAGCCCTCGCTGCCCTTCAACGTCGGCACTGCGGGCGCCAAGATTTTCAACGGCCCTGCGGAGCACGAGTTCGGCTACACGGTGCAGCAGGCCACCAACCATGAGGGCAAATGGTAGGAGCTCTGGCGTCACATGATTACTTGGTCTCGCCAAAAGGCATGGGAGGGATAATCAGTAATCGCTTGCCTCATTCACCCAACTGCTACGAATCCTGGAATCCTGCTCGTACATGTAAACCCAGTTTCCATGTAGAGCAGATCTGGACCACAGTACTTAAGATGATCTGCAGAAACCCAATATTAATATTGAGAAAACAAATATCATTGGTGGACGCCTGGCGAGACGCCCCCAGTGAACCTGCAACAAGTCAGGAGAAGATATTAGGATGCTATCAGGCATTGATGAAAGGATAGGATGGGAACCGTGGGAGGAATGAGAGATGTGCATCATGGGGAAGTCCCTTAGCAGTGTAAGCCTATGGCAGCATAACTAAGACCTAGCCTAGCACTAACTATAGGCTCTCTCAAAAAGAAAGGTTGTAAGCCTGTTTTTGAACAAAGAGAGGATGTCCACCCCCTCGAGCCTACCACTACAAAGGGGTCAAGGGTTTTCTATGAAGACATCATCTTGGTAATTCTGAGTACAGGAGTTGTCCTTCTAGCAAAATGACACGGGTGACCTGTTGGCACCCGTGATGAAGATGATCAGGTCCAACACGAACGCCCACACTTAGCTGTACTGTGGCTCTGAATAGCCTGGTTTTTGTTTTCCGAACTCAAGGCAGAGATGATTGTGTGTCGTGTTTCTGCAGGCTCCTGGTCGGCGCCCCTTGGAGTGAATACAACAAGAACAGGAAGGGGGATCTTTACAAGTGTCCAGTCGTGGGCTCCAGAAACAGTTGCGACAAGCTCAATCTGCAGGGTAACCTGGCCTGGCACCGCCTTACCTGTATTCCGCAGATTACCGCGATGTGCTAACTTATTTCCCAGGCGTTGACCCATCTGGGTGGGCTAATTTGTCGTCCGTGCGTAGATTCTGTCAGCATCCCGGATGTCACGGGAGTCAGGAAGAACATGTGTCTGGGTATGACTCTGGCCCGGATGCCTGCGGTCAGTGGCCTGATGGTATGTTTGTGCCAGTCCGGAGGAAGTGGCTGGGGGGACCCTTTCTAATTAATAAATTGAACGTCGTATTATTGTATCATTTTGTTTTGCCACTTTCGCACCGCAAAAGTCCCCCAAACCATGTTCTTCCGCTCCAGATGTGCGGCCCTCTTTGGTCCCAGCATTGCGGCACTCAGGACTTCTATCCAGGAATCTGCGCAAACTTGAGTCCCCTCTTTCAACCGCAGCCTGCCGTCTCTCCCGCCATTCAGAGTGAGTTGTCCGGTTGATGCCAAGGGTGAGGTGGTCGCTTCTAATCGGCTCCTTCTCGCTCATTTGTAACCAAGCGGCGATGCCCTCTCATTTGTCCCACCCCCACCCTCACCCCTGCCCATTTTCAATGTCTCTAGAGTGCGGAGGGCCGATGGACATCGTGATCGTTTTGGACGGCTCCAACAGCATTTACCCCTGGGGTCCTATGAACGACTTCCTCCAGAAGCTCATACCGGCTCTCGACATTGGGCCCAAGAGCACACAGGTGATGCTCAGATTTCTATCAATGTGTCGCCTGTCTCTGCTCATTCACTCCTCACCGTCACTAACATCATTCCCGACAGGTCAGTGTGATTCAGTACGCCGTGGATCCTCACTTTGAATTTAAGCTGAACCAATATCGAACCAAAGACGAGGTGGTCAACGCCGCATCCGTGATCACGCAGAAGTACGGACACTCTACCAACACCTTCCAGGCCATACAGTTCGCCAGGTTTGTAAGAGGACCGTGAACGTCGTTGTTCCCTGTACCTTCTTTATTCGTGGACTTTCACTTTCATTTTAATGGAAATGCCCGTCATGTGCCGTGCTTTCAGTCAATGGGGTTACCGTCGGGAGAACGGGGGTCGCCCGGGAGCTGCCAAGGTCATGGTGGTCGTGACTGATGGCGAGTCTCACGACGCCGCTTTCAGGGATACGGTGATCGGAGACTGTGAGAAACAAGGCATCACCCGCTTCGGCATTGCTGTGAGTGCTGCAGAAAAAAAGTACCTGATGGTGTTTTCTCGCAATTGGTGGATTTAAGGCTGATCGGCCTCTAACGCGCAAACTTTGTCAATATCTGCAGATGCCTCCTATGACATTTCCCATCATATGTGTTAGCGAATGTCATTGGCTCACCTAAATCCTGAAACGTCTTTGCCTGTCTGCTCCCCCAGGTCCTTGGATACTACAAAAGAAACAACATCGACACAAGCAACCTTATCAAAGAAATTAAATCCATCGCGAGTTTGCCCACAGAAAAGTTCTTTTTCAACGTGTCTGAAGAGGCAGCCCTTTCCACTATTGCTGGGACGCTGGGGAACCGCATCTTCAACATAGAGGGTGCGTATTATCGTGACTGCCTCCCTGTTTTTGTGCAGGCGCCGTGTGTTATTGAGCTGACTTCATTTGAAATTTACTTGAAGACGTCACCCAAGCTTGTCTCAACCTGCCCATTACAGTCTAAAGATCTCCAGGGTAGATCAGGAGTCAAGGCGGCGTTTAAACGCACGCCACCATTTTTTGCAATTCACCGCCCAATGTGTTCTCTCTCCTCGTAAGGTACCGGGAAAGGGGGCGACAACTTTAAGATGGAGATGTCCCAAGTGGGGTTCAGTGCACACTACTCCAGCAAACAGGTGCGGCACCAAAACTGTTCCCATGATTTGCGTTGGAAATGAAGTGTCGCCGTTCACAAACTTGGCGACTAAATGAAAGGAAGTGAAATGCGTTGGGGAATGTCAGGAAATCACGCCCGAACGGTCGGTACCCTGAGGGTACAAGAACAGATGGGAAAGGAACAGTTTGGCTGGTTCCCAGGGGGCGTGGCTTGAGCCGCCATTGTTATTTCTTTAATGAATGTTCAAGCTATTTTTGAGTGATTAAAGCTACTACCATGTAACTGTCAACACAACTGGTGTTAGGAGAAAGAGATCATTTGTGCCTCCCCCAACCCTCATACCCCATCTCTCTCTCTCTCACTCTTGCCTTCTATCTCTCTCTTCTTCTCTCTTTATTTTTGACCTCGACTGGTTGAGGCAGAAGGCTGCCCACATAGAGCTTGGATCAGTCCACTTTTCTCCCTGCCCAGTAAAAGGTAGTTGCCAAGGGGAATTTTGGGGGTTGGGTAAATAATCGGAAAGGCTATTCCAGACTTGCTCTTCATGGAAAGTGTCATCAGACGACCATCTTGTGATTTGGCGCCATATAAATAAAATCTGACCTGACACGATTGGGCTCGGAAGAATAGGTGCAGCACTTATATGTATGCCAGGAGTTTTGGGGGGCTGAAAGTCGAGCTACAGTTCTGCTGGAGAAAACGCTCTGTCTCGATAAAATGCAAGACAAAGTGTCTCAACCTGACGCTGAATGCCGATCAAAGACATCGTCTGCGTTCCCATTAAGAGACATAACCGTCAAAGTTGACTGATCTTGGTTCCAGAATCTGATGATGCTGGGCGCGGTGGGAGCCTATGGCTGGAGCGGGACGGTTGTCCATCAAAGAGACACCAAATTCGATATTTTCCCGGTTTCAGCCTTCATGGATATCCTTCAAGACAAAAACCACAGCTCCCTGCTTGGTAAGAAGCCCTTCAGATGGGCCATGATTGCTTTCTTACGAGAATCCAGCCATAGTTTGGGTGACAAGTCCTTGCTCTGATAGCTGGTTCCCAAGATCTAGCTGACGCCTTCTAAGCACATAGTCTGTTGGCGTTCCCAGGTTACTCCGTCAGCACACTGAGCGATGGACCTACTGAGTACTTTGTGGCTGGTGCGCCTCGCTCCAACCACTCTGGACAAGTCATCGTCTACAGCATCAATGCCAGAGGGCAACTCACAGTCATCGATTCAGAAAGAGGCAAACAGGTACCTTTGTCTGCCTTACCTTGCGGGGCTCCGTTTCTTACATGGAAGAAAAGAGTTCCAGACTAGTGTTTTGCGGCAGCCACTCCAGATCTGACGTCCAGCGTTTCCTACTGTACAATTTGTTGGGTCGAGTCAGCTGAACTCCGTTGTTGCTCCAGATTGGGTCCTACTTCGGCAGTGTCCTGTGCTCCCTGGATGTGGACAACAACGGCATGACCGACCACCTGCTGGTGGGCGCACCAATGTTCATGAGCGAGCTGAAGAGAGAGCAAGGCCGGGTCTACCTCTACTCTGTCACCAAGGTAACTGTCGGCAACAACCCCGGGGGGACAGCAGCTTTTCCACCCGGCACATTTATTGATCAGTGTTCTGAATAATCCACACATGTTGCAGCACAATCAGTTCAAGTCTATTATCATAGTTTTAGGATATATCATCTTTTCTTCTGGCCTACTCCGCCTAGGGGTCGCCACAGCCAATCATCTTCCTCCATCTAACCCTCTCCTCTGCATCCCCTTCTCTCATACTTCCTGTCCTCTTTCCTTCCATTCATATATCCTCCCTCTGGTCTTCTTCTTGACCTCCTGCCTGGCAGTTCTAACCCCAGCATCCTTTTACCCAGCTCTTCACTGTCCCTCCTCTGTACGTGTCCAAACCTTGTCAGTCTGACTTCATCTACAGAATATTTAGCATGTGCTGTTCCTCTGTCGACTCATTTCTGATCCTCTCCAACCCCCTCACTTCCAAAGAGGAACCTTCACATCTTCATTTCTACTGCTTTCAGTTCTGTTTCATTTCTTCTCAGTGTCTCTAAATTGGACAACATGTCTGCTCTCAGTTCTGTCTTCTACACTGTATTTTATACTGGCTGATACTTTGGACTGTTGACCCTCGGTCCATAAAATCTTCCGCCTTCTTTATCTCCACTCCCTGTAGCCTCAACAGCTCCACTTTGGTCCCTCTCATTCACGTGCATCATGTATTCTGTCTTGCTGCGAACAACCTCCATTCCTCTCCAGGTCATACCTCAACCTCTCGACATGTTCCGCCACCTGCTCCCTGCTCTTACTACAGATCACAATGTCATCTGCAAACATCGTAGTCCGTGGGGCTTTCTGTCTAACCTCATCAGTCAGCCTGTCCATCACAATAGCAAAGAAGATGGGGCGCATAGCTGATTCCTGAAGTAGTACCACATCCACTTTGAACTCCTCTGTCACATCTACAGCACAAATCACCACTTGCAGCTTTCACACATGTCCTGCACCACCAAACATGCCTCTGTGCCACTCGATCCTCATACCAGCAGAGTTCTTCTTTTAGTACCCCTTTTTCTAGATCTACAATGGCACCATGCAGTGCCTTGTAACCTTCTCCATCAATCTCATCATCTACGTGATTATTTTGCTATTTATTTTTAAATGCAGAGCGTAACTCACTTCTCAGTCTCTTACCTATGGTACAATTTGCACAACTCTGTTCTGTAATTTTTTTAAACCTATATTTATAGATATTTACCGTTATATTTATTGTTGTTTATAATTTGATTCTGCTACCCCATGTGCCCTCCAATTGCCCCTCGGGGACAAATAAAGTTTCTCTCTGATTTTGATCAAAGGGCATCCTGAATGAGCAGGGCTTCCTCAACGGAGCGCCGGTAACCGGTGACGCGCGTTTTGGCATGGCCATGTCTGCCATACCCGACCTGGACATGGACGGTTACAATGATGTCGTTGTCGGCGCTCCGCTGGAGGACAGCGGCAGGGGTGTCATCTACATCTACAGAGGGAACAAGAAGGCATTAAACAAACAGTACTCACAGGTGCGGCGGGGATACCGCGTTCAGATTGGCAAAACCCGAGAGACAAATACATTCCACCACCTGATCCGCTTTTGTTTATTTTGGTTCAGAGGATATTTGGTTCCAAGCTGGACCCCAAGGTGCAGTTCTTCGGGAGGTCTCTCGACAGTTACAAAGATCTGAACGGCGACAAGCTCCCTGACATCACCGTCGGTGCGTACGGTAAAGTGATCCAACTCTGGTGAGTTGAATCTGCAGTTATTGTTACTAGTACTAGTAGTAGTACTGAGTGTCCAAACTTGTAATCTTCGGGTTTGGGTACCGCTGGTTACAACTCTCAGTTCCTCCTGACTCCCAGGTCAAGAGGCGTTGCAACAGTCACTGCGATCGCCTCTTTCAACCCGGACAAGATCAACATTTTCAACAAGGTCTGCACCGTGAATGGCCAGATGCTGTTCTGTTTCGACGCCAAAGTGTGTCTCAGTGCGGCGTTCAGGCCAGCCAACCCAGTCGGACCAGTCGGTAAACGTGATGTCAAGCTCTAGAGACTCATTCCGTCGTGTGACGAACCGCCTCTCACCCGTGTTCCCGTTTTTTCAGATCTGTCCTATACGTTGACCCTGGACGCCGACCTGCAGGCATCGCGGGTCACCTCCCGAGGGATGTTCACGCAGAACAATGACCGCAGCGTGACAGCGGCGGCAAAAATATCATCCGAGCCTTTCTGTCAGAATTACAAAGTCCATGTTCAGGTAACGGATTGGCTCTTTTATGGTCTTGTATGGTCCACTGTGAGTTATTCATTGATCCTGCTGTCGTAACACTTCTTTTGTTCCGCAGGAGACACCGGATTTTGTCAATTCCCTGAGCCTGAAGGTGGAGATAGAGCAGAAGAATGCAGACGCAAACCCGGTCCTGGACACCTCCTCCCCAACCGCCTGGGAGTTCTTTGTGAGTGGCAGTTTGTGTGTCGCAACCAGTCGCAACCAGTCGCCCTCTTGGCCCTCTTGGCAAGTCCGCTGGTGCGGTCATCCGTGCGGTGGGCAGCGGCTCACTGGCTCACCGGGTGGCGACGTAGGAGGAGGGGAAGGATTCGGTGACGGCCGTTTAGAAGAGCACCGCCATCGATTTGGCGGTCGTCGTGGGAAGTGACGTTCAGGTGCACGGTTGCGGTGGTGCCCAGGAAGCGGCCTACTCCACAGTGACAACTCAGGGGGGGTTCAGGCTCCTCCTGAAGTCCACAATCATCTCCGCTGTCTGAAGAACATTGAGCTCCAAGTTGTTTACGCCACTACCAGACGTTCAGTCTCCCACCTGAGGAGCCGACTCATCCCCTCACGTCGTTTTGCAGAAGTGTCGGAACAGTCATTGGAAATGACATGTTGTGTGTGTGTGTGTGTGTGTGTGTGTGTGTGTGTGTGTGTGTGTGTGTGTGTGTGTGTGTGTGTGTGTGAGTAATTGCTAGTCTGTTAAGGGCGTGTCATTCCACAAGTCACGCAACTCTTCAGATTCACACAATACACCAAACAAACAACCTACTAACCACCCACCAAACCGACCAACCTGCCGACCTACTATCCGCTAAACCAACTAACTATCCAACAGAGTGACTTATCATCAAACAACTAACTAACCAACCAACCAACCAACCTACCAGTAACCCACCAAACTGCTCAACCAACTAACCTACCAACCACCAAACCTACTAACCGACCATCCAACCTACCAACAACCCACCAAACCGATCAACCCACTGAACTGCCAACCAGCCTACCCACTACCCACCGAATCGACCAGCCAACAAACAACCTACTATCCACTAAACCAACCAACCACCTAACAAAGTGACCTATCACCAACCAACTAACCAGCCAACCAACTACCCACCAAAATCAAGCGACCTACCAACCACCAAACCTAGCGCCCACCAAACTGATCATCCAACCTACCAACCAATTAACCAACAATTAACTAACCAATTAGCCAACTAACCAGCCAACCGATAGCCTGTTTCTTGACCTTCTGAAAGTCCACTCACGCTGATCTCCTCCGTCTCAGATCCCCTTCACCAAAGACTGCGGCTCGGATGAGGTGTGCGTCAGCGACCTGGCTCTGAAAGTGAACATCAACATCAAGTTCAGGTGAGCACGAAGATCCTTGGACCTTCTGCTCCGCTCGCTTTTCAACCTCACCCGCGGTTCTCAGGCGACGTTCCCCCGATCTCTCCTCGCAGCGCCAAGACTCTCCTGGTCAGCGCCGGCGAGCGCGAGCTCACCTTCGACGTGGCCGTGAGGAACACGCTGGAGAACGCGTACAACACGCAAGTGGTCGTCGCCTTCTCCAGCAACCTCTACTATTCCTCCGTCTTTCCTCCGGTGAGTGAGAAAAAGCCGTCTGACGACGTTGCTGGGTGGGAAGTTCCAGTCCAGACCATGAAGGTGGATGTTGCGCATGTCAGATGGTTGGTTTACCGCAGTCAACCGCTGTCACAGCAGTGCTGACCATCGTAGCTGCCTCCGAATGTAACGTCCAATCAGCTTGCAGTGCTGTTTCGTGGGGAACCGCCCCTTTTTTGGGGCCATTTTCAGTCCGGAAGGGCATTGCCATAGCGAGCTTCACCTTCTGAAGTGATTTTTAGATCCTGGATTTGGGGTATGAATGTATTATTTATAGTTATTTCAGTTATTTTCATGGCAAAATAAGGGTTTTCTCGGGTGGCGACCAACTAGAGCATGGTGTTCTGTATCCTGGGCTGTGATTGGCTCAGCGACGGTAGCATCGTTCCCTGCATCTCCTTCGCCTAGCATGCAGACTCGTAGTGTTGCTCTGCAGTGGTGTGTTTGTGTGAATTATACAGGAAGTGTTAATAAAACTTTAAAATATATATAGAGATAATAGAATTAAAATTTGATTGCTACTTTGTGGATCTTTGTTTGCGGCGGTTGGTTCTGGAACGTAACGCCCGCCAAAAACAAGGGACTCCTAGTGATATACCGAGTTGTACCTTCCTTGTAGCTTATGTAGCTAAAGCAGGGGTGTCCAACTGAAATCCACAAAATTCCAAAATTCAAAACTGGGGCAAAGTTGCGGGCCAACATTGATATTTATCCCCAAAAAATCTTCCTCCAGATATAACAATGAACCGTTTCATCTGGACCCAAACAAGTTTGGCTTCAAAACTGAATATGGAACAAGCAAAGCTTCGTACTATGCAATATATAACTTCATATTGCACACATGCAAAATTGAAATTCAAATTGAAAAACACATCAATGGAATTTCATTTCTTTAATAAAAATTAAATAAAAATCATATGCCTCTTTTATTTGAAACCGTCCCCAATTCAATTACAACAGTAACCTTTTTCCACAGGCTAATGATAAAAGTTAAAATGAAATAACAGTTTTCTGCCTTTCTTGTCACCATTTTTCAGAGGGTTAGCACGGCGCCAGTATTAGCATAAGGTTGCTATGACTACTGTCAACAGAGGAGAGGGCGTTTACGGGTCCTGTCGTGATTTTCACAGCAAAACATCACCAGAGCATTCTGGGATTTGTAGTACTAGCGGTACATGTCTTGTAGGCTAGAATAGCGGCAGGCTAGCTCTGATAGTCATTTGGTATGGTCCAAAATGTGGCCCGCGGGCCAGAGTTTGACACCTATGAGCTATAGGGAACATCTTTGTGTTCGTCTCGCCAACCTCTTGGTCACAAGTCCTATTGCTTTGTCATTTTTGACAACACAAACGTAAATTGTGACAATTGCTTCGTCACCTCGCGTTCCCCTCTGGTTGTGAATCCGCAGACCGAGGGGGTCAAATGCTCTTCGACCCAAGCCCAAGTGGTCACCTGCCAGGTGGGATATCCGGTGCTGAAGAAAGACCAAGAGGTGAGCAGAGCCTTAGACTCCATCCGGCGGCGGGCATCACGTCCAGCCTGGATAACAACTCCCTTCTCTGTCCCGTCGCAGATCAAATTCAGGATCAATTTCGAGTACAACCTCGAACAGCTGCAGAATCACGTGGACGTGAAGTTCGAGGCCAGAAGGTAAACACGGGCTGCAAAGACCACACACTTGTCTTATAAATGCGTCGTAAAGTTGTAATAACACTTTTTATTACACTTGTAATAACACTTTTCATTTCTTTTTCAGCGACAGTAAAGAGAAGACACCCACAAACAACAAAGTGGACATTTCTTTTCCCGTCAAATATCTTACGGGGATTGTTTTATCAATGTGATAATTTTTTTTAATAATAATAAAAAAATTTCCATTGAAATTCAATGTTTTCACCTAGACTTCGATTTTTTTGTTTGTTTGTTTGTTTTCTTCCGTTCCAGGCAGTCCAACACCAATTTCTACACGGCCGAGGCTTCGTCTCCGGTGGCGACGACGGTGAAAACGTTGGACGACATCGGCCCGGAGTTCAACTTCACGGTGAAGGTGCGGCGGTTCGAGAGGCTGAAAGAGCAAATCCTCGCGCGCTTCCAACGAGAAAACTCATTCGCGGCGTCTTTTAAAAGGTCTCGACAGGAAACATCCCCGTCAATCTGCTGCACCTCAACATCGCCCTGCCAACGACCACGGCCGGAGGGAACCCGCTCCTCTACCTGACCGGTGTGGAGCCCCAGGCAGTGAGTGGCCGAGCACGCCAAACACTTTCACGTGTTATTAGTGGTTATTGTTGTCTTATTAACATCTTATAACATGTTAGAAACACTTTTATAAATGGTGTTAACATGCTTTATAAGCCTATTCTAAACGTGTTAAAGTAATAACAGTAAAAGTATAGTAGTAGGCATAATAATACATTTTATTTTAGGCGCCTTACTTGACTGACGATGTGTGTGTGTGTGTGTGTGTGTGTGTGTGTGTGTGTATATGTATGTATATGTATATGTCTATGTATATGTATATATATATGTATATATGGGTGTGTGTGTGTGTGTATATATATATATATATATGTATATATGGGTGTGTGTGTGTATATATATGTATATATGGGTGTGTGTGTGTGTGTGTATATATATATATGTGTGTGTAAATATATATATATACGTGTGTATATATGTATATGTGTGTGTCTATATATATATATATATATATATATATATATATATATATATATATATATATATATATATATATATATATATATATATATATCCACACAGACAATACATACATTTAAAAGGATTGGTAAAACATATTAAGATGTTACTAATGTGTTATTAATGTGTTTTACAAACATGTCTAAACTTGTTTCTAAAGTGTTATCTACTTTTATTTAACATTATTAATTAATAATAATAAATTTTATTCCAGGTGCTTTACTCAAAAACATCGCACAGACCTAGACATATACACAAAATACAGATTTTAAAAAAACAACAAAACGTATTAACGTCTTATCAATGTCATATTAAATTGTCATGAACATATTAATATGATAAAAATGTTGTAAATATTTAAGCGTTTTTTTTCAAACCTGTTCTAAACCTGTTATTAATGTTCTTTAAGTGTTAGAAGCGTGTTATTAATGATGATAATGAAAATACATTTTATTTAAGGCTCTTACGGCTTTTATTAAATCATACATATATGTGTATATGTGTGTGTGTGTGTGTGTGTGTGTGTGTGTGTATGTATATATATATATATATATATATATATATATATATATATATATATATATGTGTGTGTGTGTGTGTGTATGTATGTATATATATATGTGTGTGTGTGTGTGTGTATGTATGTATATATATATATGTGTGTGTGTGTGTGTGTGTATGTATGTATATATATATATGTGTGTGTGTACGTGTGTGTGTCTGGTTACCTTTACTGCAGAGTGAGGATCCTTAAATAAAATGTATTTTAATATATATATGTTTGTATATATATATACACGTGTATATATATATATATACGTGTATATATATATATATGCACAAAAGTAAAAGGAACAACAAAACGTGTTATTATTAACATGTTATTAATGCTTTTAACGTGTTTTACAAACCTGTTCTAAACTTTTTTCAAAAGTGTCATGAACATTTTTGTTATCATCAATAATAATAGATTTTATTGTAAGGTGCCTTACTGGACACTCAAGGACACCGCACACACACACACATAATACACAAAATACAGATTTTAAAAAAAACGAAAAACAAAATATGTCATTAACGTGTCATGAACCTGTTAATGTGTTATAAACGCGATGCTGTGCACTGAGGTGACAAACAGGAAGCAAAGCGATAGTTGACGGACGGAGAAGGGAAAATGTTTCAACGATTAAAATGGTGGTGGCCGGGGTGTTACCATGGCGACAGCCACAGATAAGCCGCTGCCCTGTGACATAATGCGTGAAACGACGTGTCCGGCGGTGGAAGTGAGAGCCTTTGTCCGCCCGCAGAGCAGCCCCATCGCCTGTGACTCCAGCGGCCTCGTGGACCCGCTGAAGATCGGCGTGGAGACGCACAGCGCGGCCTTCACCCAGGAGAACCTCCGCTCCACAGACACACTGGTGAGGATGGATGGATGGATGGATGCTGTTATTGTGTTAATAATGTGTTATAAATGGATGGAAGTAACTCACGTGTCTTTGCTGCTTCAGGACTGCAAGAGCGCCAAGTGCCAGACCATAAAATGCCTGGTCAAAGACACCGAGCCGAAGACCAACTTCTTCGTGAGAGTGAAGACCAGGATCTGGACGGGGACGTTCATGACGGTGAGCCTCCACCCCGCTCTGAATCAGACCACTTCCATCCTGCCCTGACCCCCCCCCCCCCCCCCCACAATCATCCCCAGCTCCCCCACCATCACAACAACATTGCGTTCTCCCTCCGCGGCGGAACAGGAAAGGCAACACAGG